>JABUQX010034331.1:0-44161 GCA_015478945.1 Trachelipus rathkii
ATCTAAAAGCCGCTTATAATTTTTCATCATAAAAAGTAGAGTATCGGCCATATAGCCAATACCGATAGCGCGCGAAGTAGATAAATGGCCGAGTTTACTGCCGATACGCGAGACTATCGGTAATCCCTA
The DNA here is from genome assembly GCA_015478945.1 of Trachelipus rathkii. Taxonomy (NCBI): domain Eukaryota; kingdom Metazoa; phylum Arthropoda; class Malacostraca; order Isopoda; family Trachelipodidae; genus Trachelipus; species Trachelipus rathkii. Next base: position 130 of record JABUQX010034331.1, read on the forward strand.
TTATATAATATATATATGATTAATAATATATTATATATAAGTAGTGATGTAGGTGTTAGTAATATTAGTATAGGAATGTATGTGGTATGAGTGTAGTGAGGTATGGATATATATGAATATAATAGAATGATTAGTATATATATAGTATAATATATATATATAGGAGTAAGTATCGGTATATATTTATATATATATATATAGTGAGTATATATATATATATAATATATATATATATGATAATATATATAATATATATATATATATATATTATTATATATATTATATATATATTATATATATATATATAGTTGTTAAATACTGCACAATCGCAATTTATTATTTAGATCTTAAACAAAGAACATAAAGTGGGAAGTTAAAGAATTACTGCCTTCTCCGGCAATTGAACCACCGCATGTGCGAAGATGAGGACAATATACTCGATGCTTAACTGACTGAGCATCCCTCAACCCAAAAAAGTTGAGTTTAAGAACAGTTTTAAGCAATCGAAATCCTTCAGCACATCAACTAAAGCTGTATAGCCTAATGCCTATGCATTCGATTTCTATAAAATATGTAGTGTTAACGAGTCCAAAATTTCAATTTATTAAACACTGATCTTAGTTCAAGATCAAAATAATAAATTGCGATTATGCAATATTTAACAACTACATATTATTAAGAACGAGGGATAGGACAGGCTAGACACCTGGTGATGTCGCCTTAAAGGTTCGATTGCTTTAAAACTGTTTTTGAACTCAACTTTTTTGGGTTGAAGGTTGGCTAAGTCGTAAAGCATCGAGCATGTTGTCCTCATTTCGCCAACATGCGGTGGTCAATCCCGGAGAAAGCAGTAATTCTTTACCTTCCCACTTAAGTTTAAGTTAAAGATATTATATATATATATATAATATATACATTATATTTATAATATATACATATTATTAATAAATATAATATCTATATATATTTATATATATTATATATATAATATATATATTATATATATTATATTAAATAAAGGTGGTTACTGATCCAAATCCAAAGTTGCTCGATTCAATGTTTAAAATATAAAAATAAATATATTAAATTTTTGTCAATGCAATATATATATATATATATATATATATTATATATATATAGTATATAAGTAATTATATATACTAATATATATATATATAATACTATAATATAATATTTATATAATATATATATTATAAATTATATATTATATATATATATATTATATATCATTTATATATATATATATATATATATATTAACACTATTTTTTTATATAATTTTAAAAAAAAAAATTGGTATGCGCATAGTAAATATTGTTTAGTTTAAAAAAAATAATAATGATATAATAATCACATAAATAATTTGGCATGTAACATTATTTTAGAAATTACTTAGAATAAGTTCTTCGGTTCAGTCTACATCATCACGGAAACAATGACAATTTCATATGATCTACTAATGTAGTACAATCTGAAGGGAGTAGAGCGACACGTTTTTGCTAATTCTTCAACCATCAATACTAAACTAGACTAAAATGAAAACACCAATTACACAAACATCATTAATAAAGAAATATTAATAATTACTTTAGATGTATTGCTTGTATTTTCATTCTTCATAATGTTCTGAGCATACCTTTAACACCGTAGAATATACGGTATTTTATTAAATTAGCAAATAAGGTTTGTTTTGATAAATTTATCATATAGTAATAGCATTATTCTCAAAATTATATATAGTAATTTCTTTAATACTAATATAATATATATATATATATATATATATATATATATATATATATATATATATATATAATATATATATATATATATGATATCTATGTTATATATATATAATATTATTAATAATATATAAAACAAACTTATTTTTATATTTATATGTTTATATTTTGAAAAAAAAAAACGTTTTTTTATTTAATTCTTTTTAAAGAGAAACTTTTTTTTTTTATAAATAAAAATTTTGTTTATTAAAAAAAAAATGTTTTTTTTATTGTTTTTTTTTTAAATTACCTCTTTTTTATGTATATTAAAGATGTTTTAAATTGATACAGTAGTACCAATACCCCTTCTAGACCTAAATATTGACTATTAATACAGATTTTAATATACTTATTATATAATATATAGGTTATATATATATTATATATATATATATATATATATATATATCACACTCTTCTAACTCTACATACATAAATATATATATATATATATATATATATTAGTGATGGATCGAATAACCGCAAATGCGAAGCAACCGCACATATTTTGACAACCGCAACCGCGTTTGTCACTGGTTACACAACCGCAACTGCAACGCGGTGTTACGTCTCATAGCCGCAATTGCGGTTACCAGAAGTTATCATTTAAAAAGCTAATCCTTTTAGAACTGCAGAAATAAATCAACCTTTAACATCCAAGCCAAGAACTCTGTTTGAAACCATGAATGCTCATTTGGCATCAAGTAGTGATGATGATACAGAAATATAGCTTAATGAAAGTGTTCTGGATGAAATAACAAAATATCAAAAAGAAAAAAGGATCAATCCCGAAGATGATCCTCTAATGTGATGGAGAGAGAACGAACATAACTTCAAAGGGTTGAAGATGATGAGTAAAATATATTTGTAATGCCCATCTAGTAGTATAGCAAACGAACAACTTTTCAGCAGAGCTGGATTAATTTATAACGAGAAAAATATGAGATTAACAGGAGAAAATGCTAAAATATTGTTATTCCTTAAATCTAACTTGCCGCTTCTAAAATTCAATTACAAACACGAATAAATAAAGAAGCGCCTTTAGTCGGATACTTTCCAGTTTCGACAGGGCGGAGGATGGGGAGGTTGAATGGTGGGGTGCATTGCGCATGGGTAATAGTCCCGCACACTGGTACCTCTTGTAAACAGAGTCTAAATTGCACATTAAGCGACCAGAAATTTATAATTTCTCAAGGTAATAATAATAATAATAATAATAATAATAATAATAATGATAAATAATGATAATATAATATATTATTTTTATTATTATTATTATTATTATTATTATTATTATTATTATTATTATAGGTAGTAGTAGTAGTAGTAGTAGTAGTAGTAGTAGTAGTAGTAGTAGTAAACAAATCAATAGTCATATTTTGTTTTTATTGTACAACCGCAACCGGAGTTGTTGAAAAATTTAAGAACCGCAAAAAAACCGCAACCGCGGTTATGTAAAATTTCAGCTTCGCTCCATCACTAAAATATATATATATATATATATATATATATATATATATATATTATCTGTTTCTAATATAGGAGAGGAAGATTATATACTATGAGTATATATATATATATATATTTCTGCCCCTGACCCACCTTATTGGAGGGGTCACACCGCCTCCAGAAAGCCGGCCACTGCTCTTGGGCGATTCCACAGGTCGAGATGGGAAGTTACAGCGAAGGTGGTACGGGGGCGTCGAGGGCAAGGCACTCCAGAAGGAAGTGCTCCATTGTGTCCTGGGATATTCAACATCTTGTGCAGATGGGGGAAACTACATTGTCAAGTTTGAATCTGAATTTATATTGCATAATATAGGCTATATATATACCGTATATATATATATATATATATATATATGTATATATATATATATATATATATATATATATTTTTTGTTTTTATATATATATATATATATAAGTATTATATATTTATATATATATATATATATTATATATATATATATATTTTTTTTTTTTTAGTCCAGTTACAGGACCCACACGGCTCACAAAGCGGCCACGCTGGGTTGAAGAAAAATCAACACCATGGGCGGGTCCTGGATCTTTCATATTTCAGACGTCAAAAGAAGATTTAAATGGGGAAATGAATATTCAGTCAATTAAATTAAACAAAAAACTAAACAAAAGTAAATCCTTGCATTATAAATAGTCCGTTAACAAACATCAAAATATTATGGAGAATATTCACTTCTTGTAGAAACAGGAAAATAGAGTTACTACTAAAGTGGAAGATTCGCGATAAGATATGGGCATAATCTTTTGGAAGGTGTTATGGATCGTAAAGTAGGAAAATGACGGCGGCGAATAAGAGTCCAGCTGGAAACAATCAATGAAGATATGGCGAACAGATTGCGGAGGTATAACTACGACAAAATTTCAAATGGGAGGGGGGTTTCCCGTAACATATTGGTGATCTGTGATGATATTAGCTGTGGCCAATACAGAGCGTGCAAAGTATCACTGTGTAACAGTCTTTCGTCGGTGGGAGGGAGGACCACTCCCGATGATCGCGCTTTATATTCTAAAGTTTCGCTCCTCTCTGATCATTTGTCCAGCGCTCTTGCCAAAAGATCGAAAACTTTGTCGGAGAGCAGGATAGTAATCCGGTTGAATGGGAGGTCATAGCCTGTCGGAATGGCATCCGCGGGAGTACCTGGAACAACTCACGAAATGAGTGGTGGCCCATTATGGCCTTCTCTGTCAGCGATTTCGATTGCCAGTGACCCCTACATGAGAAGGGTCCACATAAAATAATATGTTTCCTTTGCGGAAATGGAGCAGACGAAGAAAATTTCCTGCACAGCAGATACATGTTTTTTAGATAAGGCGGGTTTTTAGCGCTATGTTAGCGCGCTGAGCGAATCTGAATAAATGACATTAAGATTGGTCTTGGTTAATGATTAGAATCGAGAAAGCGCAATCATATAGCTATTAATTCTGCGCTGAAAAGTGAAGCATGAGGAAGGGTATGGGAAAGGTTGCGATACAGGAAAGACAGCAGATGCGCACACACTGTTCCCGGTTTTAGCCCATCGGTAAATACTGAGTAAACTCATCATGAACTGTGGAATGAGACAGGAAGTATGCCCCGTTTAAACAGCGCAGAATGGCTTGATTGGAAGAGAGGTCAGAGCCAAGCAAATTGATGGGAGAGGGGAATAACCAACGGTGTATCCTCATCGTATGATTGATTCCTAATAATAGACAAGCTATTGCCAATTAAGGGCTATCTGACCGGAGTTCTTAAAGGCCAAGTAATTATTGATACTTTGCACCTCCAGCAAGAATTTGGTTGTAGGGCAACGGATATTGGGGTTTGAAAACGAAGATAACTTGTGCAGCATGATGTATTCTTCTTCGAGAGAAGAGTGGCGTTCACATTGGCTTCAACTTTCCAAGACTTTCCCGGGGGACGATCGGCAAGGGCTCCAGTGGAGATACGGATCCCCTCGTTTTGGATGGGATCTACAGAATGCAGTAGGTAGGGGAGCCTGACCATATACTACACCGGCCATAGCAAGCTTCCGATCCTAACTAGGGCGATATATAAACGTAAAATGGACTTGCGATCAGCACCCGCAAGATTTTGAGGCAAGGATGACGTAAAGGTCAAAGGGCACCCGATGACAAGTTGTTTTTAGGTATTTAATATGGCGGTGCATATGTTAAGTAGGTCGTCTAGGAGGAGTCCTAGAAATTTGATCCTGTGAGGTTACAGGAAATGGGCGAAGCCATAGTAAAGTTAGGTTCGCTGGAAGGAGGTGGCAAGTTCTTCGATTTCGTTTTTTCTGAAAGAACTCTGGAGTTTGGTGGGGAGAAAAATGGAAGCCATGGGGGTTACCCCATTGTGAAATATTCTCAATGGCTAGTTGAAGTTGCCGTTCGAAAAAGGGCAGCCTGGCACCGGCTATATAACGTAAAGGTCATCAACAGTAGAGAGAAAAAATTGACCGTCGCTGGGATAGAAGTAACGATGTCATTAAATTCAAGAGCAAATAGTAGTACACTTAGAACACTACCCTGCGGGAACGCCTTTTCATCCAGAGAAAGTGGGCGTGACAGAATAGAGCAGCACCGAATTGGATGGATCTGTTTGACAAAAGACATTTAATGAAAAGAGGGAGTTGTCCGCGAAAACCGAGCGAATGGAGTTTAAGGAGGATCCCAGTTCTCCATGTTGTGTCGTAAGCTTTTTCAAGGTCAAAGAAGATATATATATATATATATATATATATATATATATATTAAAATATTTTATATATATATATTTTTTATATATATATATATATATATATATATATATATATATATATATATATATATATATATATATATATATATATATATAATATATATATATATATATATATATGTATTAACTAGAAGCCTTTATATAGAATCTTGTTAATAATTTAGAAGGAAAGTCACTATTTAATAATTTACTTTACTTAAGCACAAATTATCGTTTCTTTTCTAAAACCTCATCAGGTGCTGGTTGTTGGGTAAGATTAAAATTAAATTTAATATTAATAATAGAAATCTAAAAAGTAATTTATATTTTAGATTTAAGATTTTTATAGAAATTAGTGGTTCAAAATGTTATTTAGAGTGGGATTGATATTGATTTCACCTTTTTGCCTATTATAATTATTGGTGTTAAGGATGTAGTAGGGATTCAAAGTCATTTTTTTCTTTGTAAATCTTTTGGATGACAAGAGGGTATGTTGTTAATTGTCAATAGTATGTTATGTTTAGCACGATGCAATTGTGCGGTGTGAGGCAGAATTTAGGTTCGTCAGTGGTAAGCCATGTTGTGTTGTACATCTGGGAGTGCGTTAAAGTCATGTGTTTCTCCGATCGTATAAGGAGTACAATGAAGCAAATGGTTTTATAAAAACCACCATTGCGGGTTATGTAAGTGGGGTGGCGGATTTAATGTTGGTGGTCTGAAGAATAGCTTGTGGAGATGTGGTGGGTAGAATTTCCTGAGAGGTGTAGTTTAAATTATGTGAAGGAGCATATGTTTTACTCTAGAGCTTGACGAAATAAGAAGAAAGTTGTTCCTATTTTTGCTGTTTGGTGATGGCATAAAACCAATGTATGTAACTTGGTATTGTAATAGGGTTGCCGGTAAGCAGAATTGGAGGATAGAGAGCATATTGGACCAGGGTTATTAAGAAATCATAGGAATGGTAGGCGAATTATTTTTAGAGTTTCAATAGTGAATTTAACGTTAGGGTTCATAGTGTTGAGGAAATCAAGTATATTATGTGGATTAATGTTGGAAGGAATAGATGCAAAAATGTCATCCACATATCTGTACCAAGTAACATTAGTGAGAATGTGGTTAGGGAATATATGATAAATTTCAAGAAGTTCCATGAAAATATTACTTAGGACAGGAGAAGGAAAGAACCCATAATAAGACGGGAAATTTGTTTCAGAAAAGTGTTATTAAATTTGAAAAAGTTGTGTTCTAGGGTAAGTAGGATTAATTGTTTTAAAGTGTCAAAGTGTGAAATTGTTTTCATCAATAAAACGTGATAGGAGTGAAAGTGTTAAAGGGACAGGTACAGAGGTGAAGAGTGAAGTTACATCAAAACTCACAAGGGAGTGGAAGTGTGGGTTGATATTTTTGGTTTTGATGATGAAATCTTCAGAATTGGTAATGTGTGATGATGGGATGTGTCCAACAAGAGGGGAGAGTTGTTTAGCTAGCCATTTGGATAATTTATAGGGGACAGAATCTATGTTAGAGATGATAGGGCGGAGAGGGGTATTAGGTTTATGGGTTTTAGGCATTCCATAGAATTTAGAAAGGCAAGGGAAGGTGGCTTTTAAATCATTGTGCAGAGTGAACATGTTCCGAAAGAATGTTTTTTAGTTTATGGTTAAAGTTAATTTGAAAAGTTTTTAAGGGATTTTTAGTGAGGAGGGAATATGTGTTGTTATCAGAGATTATATTGTTGCATTTATGTAGATAGTCAGTTTTGTTAAGTATAACTATATTATTACATTTTTGGATCTTGTAATTATGATATTGTTGTTTTTTGTAAGGGATTTGTGTAAAATTTGGAGGGTGTTTTCTGTTTATTTAGGGAGTTGAAAATCTTATGAATAATTAGTCCTTTCATGAAATCCAGGAGTGATTAGATTCTTCTTTGAATTAGTTTTATTAGTTTTTCAAAGTCCACAATAAATTTCGAATCATTGTTCAAATTTTGTTAGAGAAAATGAGAGCCAAAGCCCAAATGATTTTTTGATCCATCGATAGTTCTAAATCTGATTTATTTATGATGTTATTAAAATTAGAATTCTTCACCCAAACACTATTATAATAAATAGTATTAAATTTGTTGTTAAGTTTTCTCTTTTTTTCATTGATGATAAAATCTTTTCTTTGATGTGCTAAATTGAGTAACTGGGTGAAGGTATCGATAGAGTTTGGGTTCTGTTTATACCATGACTCTTGGAAAATTTTGAAGTATTTAAAACTTTGTCCGAAAGCGAGTTTAATTTCTTTCTTGATATTTGAAATTTTGCTAAGAAGAATTTCCCTATGTATATATATCAGGGAAAGGGTTATTATCATTTGTTGAAAGATTGTTAGGTAACAGAGTCTTAGGTATAACTAAATTTTTAGGCAGTTTTTTGATGAAGCTTAATTGAATCTTTTTAATATTAGATGAAATCATTTGATCTCTGTATTTGAGAAATTTTTTCCTAAGTTCGTAGTTAAGATCTCCTAAGTTGATATCAGGCATATTGAATGTATTGTACGTATTCAGCAATGATTGCTAAAGGATTAGGTATATAATAGAAGCCTTTATATAGAATCTTGTTAATAATTTAGAAGGAAAGTCACTATTTAATAATTTACTTAGCACAAATTTTCGTTTCTTTTCTGAAACCTCATTAAGTGCTGGGTGTTGTAAGACTAAAATTAAATTTAATATTAACAATAGAAATCTAAAAAGTAATTTATATTTTAGATTTCTATTGTTAATATTAAATTTGGGGTGCATCACAAAATACCAAGGGGTGCGCGACAAGCATGAAGAAAAACCTTAAATTTTATTTTTTAGTATATATATATATATATATATATATATATATATATATATATATATAATATAGATATATATAATTAATATATATATATTATATATATAGATAATAATATATATATATATATATATATTATATAATATATATATAATATATATATATATATATATATATATATATATATATATATATATATATATATATATATATATATGTCAGGGAGTGGGGAGTCGAAAAAAAAAAAATCGACTTCAGACTCCCAGAGTCGATAATTGAAAAAAACGACTCGCCGACTCCAAGAGTCGATTTTTTAAAAAACTGAACTCCGACTCCGACTCCCGATGGGCGAGAACAAGAATCATAGTATACAGACATGGGTTTTAAATTATATTAATAGCATCGCTCGCTGTTGATAATTCGTTAATGCACAATACACAAGTACATTTTATTTTATAACCAGTTTTATTTGCTATTTTAAAATATTTCCTGGCAGGCAATTAATGGATTAATAAAATTCCCATCACTGAATGGCATGCTGGCATAAAAAAATAAATAAAAAAAAGTAGCTCAACACATAGATTAAAGATATTACTAAACTATGCCAACAACCTTCTGCGCCAATATGATGCAACAGATTTTGTAATTCATAAAAAAAAAAAAATTTCAACATAGCTGCAATCATATTTGTCGAAACAAGAATGAACGTATTTCACGAATTTTTTATCTTGAGCTTTTAAATATATTTACAACCTTTCTATTTAGATTTTAAACATAATATCTAAATACTTTGAAAAGTAGGTAAATACTGTATTTAAATACATTAACAGAAATGTATTACTAAATACAATTTTAGATAATTAAAGTATTTAAATACTGCCCAGCTCTGATATATATATATAGAGTATATATATATATATATATATATATATTATATATATATATATATATATATATATATTATATATATATATATATATAAAGTATATATCTTAATATATATGATATATATATATATATATATATATAATATATATATATATATATCAGAGGCAACTAGTGGTGGAAATGGATGGGGTTGCGATTTCACATTATATATATATATATATATATGATATATAATATATATATATAATATATAATATATATATATATATAATAATAGTATGAGTAGGTAGTATATTATATATATAATATAAATATAGTATAGTTTAGTGAGTATTGTGAGGTATATATATAGATAAAGAACGACAGGTCGCCACCTCTGCATTATTCTACTTCGTATTGCGTGAAAAAAAAAAAAAAGTCACCTGTTGCGAATGTTAAAATAAAAATTTAAAAAATACAAATTATAATTAAATGTAAATTTTATAAGTTGTAGCTGAAGTCCATTCTTCTCGTTTTTTTGACTTGCAAATAACTAAATCACCAGATTGTCCAAAGACGAATTGTGGACAATATCTCTCTCAGTTGACAAGGGCAACAGGCCATTCAGTCTATCTTGTCCCATTGTATTTCGAATAACGATTTTAATTCTTTTAATCTACAAAAGCATCTTTTCAGCTTCAACAGATGCCATTGGATTAGCATATTAAATTTTTAATCAACTTTTTAGATATTTCGTCAAAAATCTGATCCCATTCCATTTTACCCCATAAGTACCTAATAAGGGCTAAGAGTCAATTTTTTGCTCGGGCTGAGGCCCATTTTCACCCCCCCCATAAAAATGGACATAAAATTCGGAATTTTCAGCCAATTTTTGACCCTAATAAACACCAAACTGTAGCTTTTTTTGCCCTCTTAAAACGTTTGTGTTTTCGGGTGTTTTTCTGTGACTGTAGTCATTGACTTTCAGAAGTTTCAATTTTGCAAAAAATCCCCCAGTTTTTAACAATTCTCGTATCAACTTTCAGAATTTTTTCAAATGATTTCATAACGTTGAAATATGCATAGATGGCGGTCCATTACCTACAATAGTTACATGGAACCTTTTCGATTTTTTTAGTTTTGTGCTCAGCATTGTCCAATTTTCCAAACCCACTTTTTTTTTCGGATTTGAAAAGGTTTGGAAAAAATTTATATATTTTTTTTTTTCAACCGATCGATCAGATATAAATTTTCAGGACATATGTAGTCGGGGAAGATGCACATTTTTACTTAGATAATTTCTTTGTATATGCAATAGGTTTGGATTTGTTCTTGGAACAAATTTTCAAAAAAAAAACAATTTTTTTTTTTAAAAATTATCTACGTAAAAAAGATGCATCTTGCTCGATTGTACAAGCCCTGAAAATTTGATGTTGATGGGATGAGTAAATATATATCAATTTTTCACTTTTCAAATCCCCAAAAAAATGGTGGGGTTTGAAATTGGACAACGCTGATCGACAAAACTTAAAAAAAAATTTGAAAATGTTCCATGTAATTATTGTAGGTAATGGACCCATCTATGAATATTTTAAGTTTGAAGTCATTTCGGAAAAAATTCTGGAAGTTGATACGAAAAATGACAAAACATGGATTTTGAAAAATTGAAAATTCTGAAAGAATGACTACAGTCACAGAAAACCACCCGAAAACAGCGTTTTAGAATGCAAAAATTGTTACAGTTTGGTGTTTATAGGGTCAAAATCGGCTGAAAATTCTGAAATATTATGTCCATTTGTGGAGAAAATGGCATGGGTATTCCAGCCCGAGCCAAAAATTGAACCCTATCCGTTTATTAAAAGAATCAAGAGCTCCTTTTCCGAAGTTAAAAATCTTCTCTAGGAATTTATAACTTCAAGTTCAGATTGTGTGTCTCCAAGATGTTAAAAAATTGGATAAACATTACGGTCTTTTGAATGCAACTGTGGGAAATGGGGTTCTATAAAATTTAAAGTGTTCACGCTCGAAAAGTGGAGCTGATACTAGATGATCACTAAACAAAAACCTCTCCTTAGACCAAGATATTATTATGTCACACACTTCATGTGCAGCAGCTTTTTTAAATTCATAGTAATTGGAAGCATTTAACGATCTCTTCACCTCACAAACATCATACGTTCCCTCAATACTTTCAATTATGGATGGTCATACTGTTTTAATCTTTCCTAATTCTAATTGTAGTTCACTCACAGCATTGTTTCATAAGAATTATGTCTGCATTTCTTGATTGAATTTATTATTAAAGAAAACTATCTACATGTGGCATGTCTATTATATGCGCGATGAAAGAGTGAGCCAAGAATACAAGAAGTAGGATCAGTTCAATATTCTTTTGAAATCTCCTTGGCTGATCTCTGTGTCCTTCGTTGTTTGCTTTCATTTCGAATATTTTCAAAGCACTTCTAACAATGGCTCTCTATGTTCAAAACCATTTACAGTTTGGATGTTAAAATTCCATCTTGTTTTAACAGTTTTGGAAATTGTTTCCCAATAATTTCATCTAAAGAGCATCTCTGAGAAGATTGTGAAAAAAGGTTGGAATTAGTAATATATTTCTAACGAAATCTCCAACTTCTTGGAAATATATATATATATATAAATAATTATAATATATTTTAATTTTAAATTATAATATAATTATTATTATTTTTATTTTATTTATTATTAATATTTATAAATATTATATAGTTTATATATTAGTATGGTTGGTATTATTATGATATATTATATATTATATATATAATAATATATTAATAATAATAATAATAATAATAATAATAATATAATAATAATAATAATAATGTATGACAACTTTACAAGGCGATTACGCTAATCGCCCCAAACTAGTATATTTTACAACCTCTTTCTATGCTGCCTATCTATTTTACATCTAACAGATACATTATAACATTAAGAATATAGAGACAGTAAGGAATTATAAGTCCACACTGGGCCTACTACTCCCAGTCAAAACCCACTACCCAATATCTGCTTTCATGCTTATATATCCATCTATATTCTATCTGGGCCTAGGGCATGGTCAATGTTGTAACACAAATCTACCAATTTGCTTTAGTCAAAACTAATGATTATATTATATATTTATAATCCCAAACCTATGTCCACATGCATTAATAACTAAGTTATGGTCACCACATATGGTATCTAACTATAACTAGTGGATTCACATATAAAAACCCTGGCCCATTTGGCTTTCCGTCAATAGTATTATATGATCCCAACCCATCCATAAACGAATCTAACCCTTTCTTAAAAGTTGGCAAGCGAGTCACACTCAACAACCTCCTCTAGCAGACTATTCCAAATTAACAACCCTAATACTGAATGCATGCTTTCTTAGATCAAGTGGCATGGTTTCTTCTTAATTTTCTTGTTATGCCCCCTGGTCAGCCTGTCCATGTTCTACTATGAAAAATTTATTGGTCTTTGTTTATTATCAATAGATGTAAATTTTGTAGACTTGTATCATGTCCCCTCTGAGGAAATCGCCTTTCTACAGAAAACCTTCCCAACTCCCTCAGCCTCTCCTCATAAGCTCTTACCCTCAAACCCAGAAATCATCCTTGTTGCTCTACGTTGCACTCTCTCTAGCGTATCTTAAGTCTTTCTTTAAATAAAGGGCCCAAACTGCTTGTGCACAATACTCTATTACTGGGCTAACATAGCTATTATACAGTTTACTATTACTTCCTTGCTCTTTGTAAACAACATTGCCGATTTAGTATGCCCAGCATCTTATTAGCTTTATTTCTAGCTTCCAAAACACTGAATAGCTACTTTCAAATTACTGCTTATAATCACACCTAAATCTTTTTCCTGGGTCCACAGACTCAAGCCAATCCCCTTCATATCGTAGTTAAAACTTTATTTGAGTAACCTAGGTGAAGAACCTTTACACTTTTTACTATTAAAATTCATTTGCCACTATCTGCCCACCCAAGAATGTTTATCAAGATCATTTTGAATTCTTTATGTCATCCTTCACCTAATTCCTTAACTTGAGGTTGGCCACTTGAGTATCATCTGCAAACTTTGAAACCTTGCATTAAGTCCCTGGTCTAAATCATTTATATAAATGAGGAACAATAGTGGCCCCAGCGCTGAACCTGTGGGACCACCACTCTTCACTATTTCCCATGATTACTTATTGCCATTTAGTTTACACCACTGTTTTCTTTTCCAACCACTCTTTAATCAACCATGTCACCACTCCACCTATACACATTGTTTCCAATAACTTTTTCAATCAGCCTTATGCTGGGAACCTTATCCAAAAGCTTTACTAAAGTCTAAATATATAATATAAACTGGATCTCCTGGTCAATGCTGTCAGTAATGATTTCAGAAATTTTAAAAGGTTTGTCTGGAATAACCTACCCCTTCTGAAACCATGCTGGGAGTATACAATTCCTTGTTATCTTCTAAATATTTCTTTATTTGACTTTTCAGTAACTTTTCCAGAATCTCTGTACAACCAGAGATGTTAAGCTAACTGGCTATAATTTCCCTAATCTCCTTACTACCTCCTTATAAATAGGCACAACATATGCCAGTTTTCCAGTCGTCTGGTACCTCACCAAATGCTATAAGATCGCTTAAAAATAAAATACAGTGCCTTTGCAATGCGGTACTACCCTCTTTCGAATTTCTACCATATTATTACCATCAGGCCGTGCAGCTTTACTGGGTTAATATGATCTAATAAACGTTTTATATCTTTTACATCCAAATTCAAATTCTGTAATTGTCTATTTGTTACATGGCATACAGGAAGAGAGTCTCCAAAAATAATGTAATCTTTCTCAGTAAACCACTGAAGCAAATAAGCATTGAAAATGTTACCATTTCCTAATCTGAACTCACTAAATTTTTTTCAATTTTAATTGACCAATTGTCCTATTCTACTTTTAAATTTATAAAAGCTAAAAACTTCTTCAGGTCTTATTACTATTCCTTGCTAAATTAATTTCTCCTCTCTCTTTGCCTTTCTTATTGATTGGTTAAGTTGTCATTTCTATTTTTCCTATAATTGTTCTAAATCATCTTCCCGATTACTACCCTTGAATATTTTTAAAACATCTACGCTTCATTAATTTTCTCTCTTATCTCTCGATTCCACCAAAAAGGTTTTCTCTTTGCCACCCTCTAATGGGTTTATCTTTTAAACATACCGGAGCTGAATATTTCATTAAAATTTCTTTAAATGTTCCCACAATGATAAAAACCAGTTTGTTCTTTTAAAACTCTTTATCCCAGTTAGTTGTACTAAGCATGATCTAGAAATTGTTGGTTAAAACTCGCCATTCGGAAAATCTAAGATTCTTTTGCTTAAACTTGCAATTGGCTCACGATATTACATTCTATTAATCTAATATATTATGGTCATAGGTCCTAAATTCTCTCAACCTAACTTCATCCACCATACTTCCATCGTTAGTTAATATTAATCTAGTAGTGCATCGTATCTTGTGGGTTCTTGGACCATCTGGGTCAAAAAGTTATCTAGTATACAAATTATGAATGCAGAACTACTATGTTCCATATTTATACAAGGAATCCCAATGAATGCAAGAATAGGTGCAAGACTGGAGCGAGAAAATGATTTCGCTTGCTCTCCCAACTTCTTTTATAAATAGAAATTAAAAAACTACATACAACTGATACAAGTATGTTTATTAAATTTCTTATTATTAGACTAAATCATCGTATGTTTCTGTCTTATTACAAGACCATCGCTCCTATACACGAGTCGCCCCTGAATTTTATATATATATATAATATATATATATTATATATATAATATATATATATATATATATATATTATATATACTATATGAATATATATATATTATATAATATAATATATATATATTATATTTATATATATATATAATATATTATAATATATATTATATATATATATATATATATATATATATATATATATATATATATATATATATATATATATATATATATATATATATATATATATATATATATGTATTTTGAAAAATTTTTTTGTTCACCTAACTAACTTTTTTTTTACTACTTGAATTCCCAAACTATGTTAGCCTAAATATATCTCAAGTTTAGTACTTTACATACCTGAGATATGGTGGTCTTCTGTTTTTTTTTTTCTTTTTTTTTTTTGCTTTTCTTCAATTTTTGAAAATGGGCGAGTTTGGGTAACTTTGAACAGGTGTTCAAAGTTACCCCACCTGCCTTATTTTGAATGTTATATTTATAGGTTTTCATATTTATATTTATATTTATAAATGGCTTATTTTTTTGAGCATAAATATATGTAATTATGTACAATGGGAGAACTTTTTAACATTTAAGGGGCACAGGTACCACATTATCACACACTGTCAATTTTTGGTTTACCTCTCTATAACTTTTTACATAATTATTCAATTCTCAAATTATTTTAAAGTAATTATGTCTTAAGTTGAGCAGTTTACATACCTGAGATATGGTGGTGGTCATTTTTTTTTTTAAATTTAATTTTTTTTTTTTTTTGAACATTGGCGGTTTGGTATGGTATTCTATTGGTGTTTCAACATCAACAGGCAAATTAGTGGGTATTGAGAAGGTTGGATAGCATCTGTGGAAATATCTTTTTATGAACTGTAGATGTTGTTGGGTATTTCTGCTTGTAATCCTCAATCATATTTCCCCAGGTGTGTTTTAGAGGATTGAAGAAACTTACAATCAAAAGGTTTTGGTTAATAAATAAATATTAAATATTAAAATACTAAAAACAATAATAAATAATTGAATTTCTGTTACTTTTTATCAAATTCCATTACTTTTGAAACACTTATAGAGCGTTCAATGTTACCCAACATGTTGTTCAAAGTTACCCCCCCCCTATTTTAACACTTAGTAACTTTGAAACCCAAAAAAAAATTTTTTTTCGCTATTAGTGGTTTTTTTATCCTGATACATAGCGACAAAAATTTACCAATTGTTATACTTTTTAAAAAATTCCTTCTGCTCCAATGGGGGGTACTTTTTCGTGCAAACCGTTTTTAGCCAAAAAATTTTTTACATTTTTCCAGATAAAACCTAAAGTTGAAGCCAAGTGCTTTTCCTTAGTTAATACACGAAACCGCTATCCTTTAACCTTCAAAATAAAAATAAAAAATCATCATTCTACACCAAATACTTTGTGAGTTATAACATGAAACAGGTAAGGGGGTCGATTTTGTTCAATGTTGCCCCACTGGTCAGTTACCCAATCTTTACGGTATATAATATATATATATATATATATATATATATATATATATATATATATATATATATATATATATATATATATATATATATATATATATATATATATATTGTGGCGGAGAGGAAGTACGCTGGGCTCAACAAGTGTACCCGACTGTGAGGTACCTCTCTCCGCTCTTTCTTGAAGATAAAAAGTCGATGAATAGAAGAGTACGTAAGTCAATTTATAGGAGATTTCACAGATGTTAGGTTTGTGATGTTCGAAGATAGTGGTTTGAAGGTCTAGTCAGCACAGCAACCATATGACACCATCAGGGGTAATACGGAGCAGATTAGATTTTCTCCGTAACGGAGGAAATTTGTCATTTAGGACTCCATCGGCCTGCTAACTTGTATGACTATCGGAGAGGATTGTGATCATTAACTAATAAATTGTTCTATATTAAATCTTGCCCTGATGTTCAGTTTGAAGATCAGTTGTAAGTATATTATTCACTATAATTAACCAAGTTGTTACTGCACAGGTTTTGACTGAATATTAAACCAAGGTGTCACTGCACAGGTTTCGACTGAATATTAAACCAAGGTGTCACTGCACAGGTTTTGACTGAATATTAAAGTTGAAGATTAAATCTAATTATAGTTTCATAGATCATAGAATAAATGATATACAATTAACCAGAAATAAACAATCAAGGATGTTGAGACACCAGAAAAAGTTCTATATTTAATTAGGTTTGTAAGAATTATAACTATTATACTGGTGGAGAAGGAAGGTTTTACCAACTCAATTATCCACTGTATAAAATATTTTAAGAGTTTAAATAAATATAAGTATCAATGAATCAGTATGGACTACCAGCACAAACAATCCAATATCTAATTCACAAAACAAAGAACAAATAAGAAAGTGATATATACCACAATTATTGATTATTTATTCTTAAAATTTCAGATTCGAGAGTGGAAACGAAAGTAGTTTCCAAATATTGTTCATGTATGAAGTTAAGGTAAGTATTAGGAAATCGGAGGCTAGATTAACAATATAATGACTTAGCTTTGAATTAATGAATGATATATCCAAGAGGGATTTCAGATATGAATAAGGATCCAAGAATCTGG
This sequence comes from Trachelipus rathkii, assembly GCA_015478945.1. NCBI lineage: Eukaryota > Metazoa > Arthropoda > Malacostraca > Isopoda > Trachelipodidae > Trachelipus > Trachelipus rathkii. The sequence continues at coordinate 18,340 of JABUQX010034331.1, forward strand.
ACTCAATAAGGCCCAGATACGAAATCACAGATACGAAAATTCAGAGATGACTCCCAGGTATTAGAAGCCTGTTAAAAGTAAGTAACAGTGTGTTTTTTTAAAAAAGGCTTTTACCTACTCTTTATTATATATTATTTTAAATCAATTTTGTTACATTTTAAAATTACATATTCATTTGCTTAAAACTCACCCTATTTTCTAAAAGGGCTTGTGTTATTCCTTTACCCAAGGTTTTCTTGAGTGTTCTTTTATAATTTAGTAGACTGTAAAAGTTTAAGTTAAATTTACTATCATGATTCAATAATCCATATTAATTTATATAGATTAAATCATAAAAGTTAACATTCATTATAATTATATGCAGACTGACCTTAATTGCAGTTGCAATCCTCATATAAGGTCTTCAAGAACAGCTTTCAGAAAGTAAGTCACAATATTACCTATTCTAATACTTCTGTGACTTAAAAATTCCTCAGAACATGTATTAAAATATATAACAATACTAAAACAGAAAAGAAACAATATTATAATATATGCAAATTCCACAAGGTTTTTCCAATAAATGAAGCCATAATACTTAAAACTAAACACCACATGGGGAGATTATAAACCACATGGTGTATTATCCATTACTGAGAATGGTTTCTGCTATGTTTAATCTTCCTAGCATAAATATATAAAAACACGAACAATATCCCCCTTATATCCTCCCCCACTAAATCTAAACCCCCCACCTCCATTTTCCACGTCGTTCAAAGAAAGACGGGAGTGTCGAGGCAAAGAGTGTAGTACAGACCCGTAGAGAAGGATACTCAGGACTCTCATAATATTATATACAATACAAAATCCAATGCATACCAAAAATTTATTTACAGTTATGATTTACAATATGGGGGCGTTGTTCAAAGAAGAAAGATCAGCAACGGACTTCTTTTCATCCTCAAACTCTTGAGCCCACAATATTGAAGTCATCTGCCGTTGATTCTCATTCATATCTTTCCACCTGATCCGTTCCATTGCCCATCTCAAACTTGTACGCAGTACAAGTTTGATCTGGGGATCCAGCGCGGTTTCAGGATTACAGACAGATATATTAGCCGAGTTACCTGAAGCAGTTGAAGTGTAACTAGGTAAATTAGAGAAAGCAGGTGATGTATAATTAGGTAAAGTAGACGAGTTACATGGACCAGTTGAAGCGTAACTACATGAAGGTTGGTACAAAGGATCACTAATAGGAATTTGGTTCGGGTTATATCCAGATTGGGACTTATTATAATATGAAAAATTAGGGTCCTGTATAGGATAATTCTGTGCATAAGAATTTGAATCAGTGAAGTAATTTGATGGGAATGATGATGAAAAATTTCTTTGCTGAATACCAGATTGAGGATATTCAGGGGTATAATCTACGGGAACATTATAATTAGGGACAATATTGGTAACAGGTAAAGGTGGTAAATAATTTTGGTCCATCCGTCCAGTTTCTCTAGTAGGAATGGCAACCATAGGACGTGATCGGCTCTTCTCATTTTTCTTTGCTGTTTTACCTGGTAAAGGTGTGTAAGGTTCATACCTCACAGCGATTTTATTTATTTTAAAAAGATGCCCCATTTTCTCCATGAAGTTAATTAAAAATAGGCGATTTGGGTGCAACCCGTCCAACAATAAGGGAGAATTCATTACCAGTATTTCCTTATTAAGATACTGATTATGAGGAAATAGTTGAGTATTTAGGTCATTTTTCTTGTTTTTGCCATGATAAAAGTTCAAAATTTCTGTTCCTCTGATAATATTTTTATCGGACCATTTGTATCGGGATTCCAGCAAAGACTCGAACATCTTGAAACTGTGAATGGAGTGGTCTCTCATCTTTTCAGGAGATAGTTCTGGGTCATCCAAAGTATATTTACCATACTTACTGCCCCAGTCTCGAATGATACGCTTTTTATTAAAAGCGTGCATATCCTGCATGGGTGGAATATATAGATAAACTTTAGCTTGAGGATTTATTTTTTTGATTATTCCAGTAATTTTTTCCATAATGCTAGGAACGTTTTCCACCGATAAAGCCGTGTCGGGTTCAAACACCGTTGCCACATCATGATCGATGTTTTTGAGCTCTTTCCTTTTCCAGGCGGTGGTTGTTAACGACCAGAGGATAATGTTTTTAACATCCGGGGTCATTAAGGTTTGTACCCTCGAGATGCACGAGGAAATAGGACGTCCAGATGAGTAATCGGCTCGTACTGCCACTCCATGTTGGTTCCTTAAATATTTCTTTTGATTTCTGAATAAGGATACTTCAGAGGATCCGATGGCTAAAAGCAAAGGCATTTTTGAATATGGGTTTTTGAAAAATCAATTCCAGGAAGTTATTCAATCAATTCTGAAAAGCATCAATATATATGTTAATACATAAGCCACCACAAAATTTCCAATCCTACATAAAATACATGAACTAATATTTCCTACGCTAAGATAATATTTTTATTACATGATAACTGTCACGAAGCGAAAAAATGAATTAGAATAAAACTAAATCATTTTAACCTTCTCCATTTCTCAATTGTACTTATTGATTGATAAAATCAGAAGTAACATATTATTGAGAAATTGACTAGCTATCAAAAAAAAAAAACAAATTTAAATTTATAAAATTTGCTTGTAAAATAAATTAAAGTAATTAAAGTAATTAATTTAAACTTTCCATAGTCAGAATTATACAGCTTGGAAAATTACATAATTGTTCATCAAAATCAACAGGCATACCCTCATTATAGACATTTTTTGATTAGGAATAATGGTATACTTCAGTTTCGGAAGAATACAAACAATCTAAGAAGTCTTTTTCCTGATTATTTGTTTCCTCATATACTCCTCAATTACTTATCCATTGTGTCCTACGATTGCGAAGAGGGAAAATCTACTCATCCAGCCTGGATTGATCATTAGAACCTCCCATATCTCCTTCAGGAACCAGGAAAATCTGTAATATAAGTTTTTAAAGCTCTCCCACTCCACAACTTGTCATGTAAAGCTCTCCCACTCCACAACCTGTCATGAACATGAAAGCTCGTTGGTGAGCGGAGAACTGGTAGCATATATAATCTATACTAAACAATAACATAACTTCAACACATTAATTATATATATAGTTTATATATATATATGAACGAGACGGCGATCAGGAGCGAGCGAGGAAGAGACTGTGTGTGTGTGGTGGTAGAATAAAGTTCTTTGAGGGTACGGCGGTAGTATTGTTATATGCCGGCTCACATAGTGAGGGTGTAGTGTCGCTCACTCAGTGACTCCATTGCTATTGCTGAGGATCAGGTGGTGTTCTTATATATAATTGTGGATATATCACTACGGAGAAGCGAACTCTGGGGCTACGATATACAATTTAGCGCAACGAGGTGTGTGGTGTGTGGATATATATTATGGTCATGCGTGTGTGGTGATCACCATAATTCAGACACACAAAGAATAGTATTTACTGCCTGACTTGTTATCTCAGGAGGGTTTTTTCTTCAAGCACACTAGAAAGCATACATTTAAAACAGCTTCAATAGATGAAGAGGTTTTTTTAGAACAATAGTTCAGAAGTAAGTTTGCTTAAGAGATTATAAAAATGAAGAAATAAGAGTGTTTTTTTTTTTTTTTTTTCAAAACTTATTTTTAGAGGTTCGTTTCAAAGATAAGTTATTTGGCTAAGTATTTTATATTAATTTTTCAGTCAGTAGATAAACAACAGAACTTTAAGTAGATTGAATTGCAAAAAATTTTTAAATAGATGAAGCAAAGCTAACTTTGATTCTCTGTGCTTATTTACTTCACCTCAGGTTAAAATCATATGTCAATTTATAACTCAGAGAAGAAGTTACAAAAGACTGGTTCGTCTCCGGTGGCGTATATACTCCAGTGGAGTCGACATAACATTTGGGAATTCGGGAACCGGCCCTCTACTCCTAGTGCTGGGAAGAACGGGCAATTGCATTTCCTCCAAGATTTCATTATCTATATGGACCAAAGTCAAATTACTATTATCCAATTGGACGTTAGCGGGATCACCAATTACCTCTCCCACTATTTGAAAAGGGACAACTCTAGTTTCCGAGACAGGTGAGGAAACCATTTCAGCCGACGGGGATATATTGGAAAAATTACTATTTGGCGGGCTGAAACCATAAAACTCAGTCTTTTTGAGAGCTTGGAAAGAACTATTCAAGCTAAAAAAAAGGTTTGATCCATAGTCCGGCAAATCACCCACGACATTTCTCTCCGACAAGATCGTTAAGATCCTCTTGTGAGACGGAAGGGGAATAGTTAGGTCGATGTCCACGAAAAAAAGGAAGGTTGGATCCCGTTGATTCCACTGTGTTTCCAACGATTAATACTAGGTCCAACGCTTTGGGAACTATAAGACTTCACTTATTATTAGTTTTTTTAATCTTACAGGAGAAGGATAGAAGAATAGTTAAATCTAATAGGGTATTCATGTGAATACATATCAATATAATCTAAAACAAGGGTAAGTATTTCTTAGGTAGGTTGACCTCTCAGGGGCGACACCAGGTTTATTAGGAGAACTAGTATGAATATTTATTAAATCTATTCCTCAGCTTTTAAGACTCGAGAATCGGAATTCCATCATCAGGTAACTATAATATGGTATGAATTTGATGAGTCTCGTCCGAAGAAATGGATAGGGATGGAAACTACGAGAGGAGGGAGCAAAAATTTAACCTCTTTGTGACCTGGAGATTTTAAGGACTTTGAAGACAACAGAGGAACTGACTCCTCCATACTACTGTTAAGGTTTTCCTTTTTCTTTTTATCCCAAGAAGTGGGCTCTATTACAGGAATTAAATTTGGCAGTTGAATATAGTCACTTACAGAGATAGGATTAAAAGTTAAGAATGAACTCAAAATCCATCAGCTTCCCCTCTCCCAGGGATTCATCGCAACTAGTGAACAATAAGGGGTCCGCGATGGCCTCTGACTATGGAATTAGCTGAAATGCAGTCCTGCAGACCTCAAGATCGCTGATTCAAGGAGGATTTTTCAGATCATCCGCATCCAACAAACTTTCCTCGTCTGAGAAAAATGCATCACTAATTTCTTTATTTCGAGTCAGGTATTTACGTAGATAAACAGGAATCTCAATCCATTCCCTTAAGTGGGAAAAATGGACTTTTTGGGTTTTACTAGGGGGATTAATTTTTCTTTGTATGACATATGCCACTTTATTCGGGTTCACGTCTACAACAGTAAATGGCCCCTCCCACCTATGATGGAATTTAAGAGCAGTACTTGGTCCAGTTCGTATTACTTTACGAGCTACCTTTTGACCAACCTTGAAAGGCTTAAAGTTGACACTGCCCTCTTTCCAATATTGTGGAAAAGTATGCACTGGAGTATGGGATTTTTGTAATAAATAATCAGAAGGGGACATATCTAAGGCACTATGATAAGTATTATTATAGATTAATATGGAGGAAGACAATTCTTCATCCCAAGTAGCAGGTTGTTCTAGAACTAAACATTTCAGTAGTTGAATTAAACTCCGGTAAATCGTTCAGAAACACCGTTACTCGAGGGATGAAGTGGAGATATTCTCACATGTTTAATATTGTGTTTTTGTAACACATGTGTTGGAATATCTGGGAAGCTAAATTCAGTTTCACAATTATCAGTTAATATAGATTTGGAACTTTAGAGGAAAGGAGAACTTTGTGCTGGCCAGTTTTCCTGGATACGGTCAAGCTGGACTTGTCGGCAATGGAGACTACAGGACACCCATTTAGAATAATGATCAATAAAAGATCCATACAGTACTTTTTTCCCTTAAAAAACCGTTATTTGGAAATCTGAATCAAATCCATGGCCACGATAAATCATAAGGGAGTAACTGGGCCAAGATTTTTTAACATGAGGTGAGTTATATTGGAAGAAAAGTTTATCTGCATCTGGCAAACAGGGGGCAACACCGCATAACATCGGAAATTACTGGTTAAACCTCAGATTGCCAGAATGCTTGTATACCAAGCTGAAGCAGCTTTGTTTCGACCTTAATGGGGCACAGGATAAATGGAGCCCAGAACTATGTGCATTAGTAAGGTCAAAGAAAATCGCATATAAATAAATTCCCGGACGTAGATTCTGTAATACAAGATGTCCAGTTTTCAAAGACTATTTTTTTTAGAATGACTTGTGTATGGTTTAGGAAACTTGTTGCCAATTTATATTGCTAACATTTTTCTTAAAAAACCTTTCAATAAATATCGAAGGGTACGATCATTATTTTGATCTTGGATAACATCAGTATCGTTAATATTTGTACTGACTACCGACACATTTTTCACCTGTATAGTAGAGGATGTCAATTTGGACTGGGTACAAGTTGATATGCCATCGGCCACCACAGTCAATTTTTTTCCCTGAAGATGAATCACTTGTTTTCGGGACATGTCAGGTAACAGGTGATTATCCCTAAGAGCACAAGTACCCAGTATCAATGGGTTATCTACCATGTATTCCTGGGGAACTAAAAAAAACGCCGAAGGATGAGTTACAAAACCCATATTAAACCTCAAGACTATATTATATTTACATAATGAACGATAGGGATTCGTTCTTTATTTCCGAACCCACTGATGGCCTTTACTCCTATGTCTTCGGAAGCAAAAGCTCTTTTGAGTACCCAAGAAAGGAACAATGTCGATAGTTGAGGCTTAAAATTAAAATTTACGCCACCCCTGTCTAAGGCCAATCGTAAATGGGCAGCAATCATGGATCATCCAACTTGACACAGACGATCAATAGTTCTATATCGCTGACACAAGTTAATGGCAACGACCATGTCTTCTCCAGCATAGGAATAAGGTTTATAATATGAAAATTTACTCTTCGGGTTTATCCCATAAAAGTTGATATAAGGATCATCCGGTTTCTTTACAGAGTCATTATAAGGTCTTATACCAACAGCATTGCTCACTCTGTGGGGACTAGTCGTATTAACTGACTTTCGGGACGAGTTTCAGCAACCTCTCTTTGCACGACCTTCATATGGGACACTTACAGGTTTCCACAGGGTCCAGAATAACGTTGAGGTAATTGGCTTTCAGTTGGTTTAGCTGAAGTGTTAGGGGCCTCAGAGGAATAAGAACGAGAATAAACTTTCTTTATCGCTCCCCTGAATATTATTCTTCTCGGAGGAGTTCTTCAGAAATCACCGGGATCTTTGGAGGGGTGCGTTGAGAACACCTCATTTCCCGCCGTGGGGACTCTACAGAAAGGGAACATAACTACTTTTCCGGTTTATTTACGGGAGAATGATGAGGGGAGTTTTCTAGGCTCGGTCTTCGGTATTTGAAATGACCGGTTTTCTTGCAATAAACTACAGACCACACCGATGGTACTTTATAGCATCTCTGCATTTCATGCCCGTCGCTTTCTCCAAGTAGTCACATAAAATAGATGTTATTCGACTCTCCCGATCCTGACCGACCTTTTCGATTGGGCTGTTGCCGATTATTGGAGCTCTGGGTGGTCATTCATTTCGAGGGGAATTACTGAACAGTGTTATAAGACCATGACGACTTGCTAATTATTCCTTTCCTGGGGGCTGCGTTGGCTGGCATTGGAAATATGATGGTTCAAGTTAATTGAAGACTTAGGTTTACGTTGAGCGACCTTCTTACTTAATATATCAGTCCATCCAGGAAGAGCAGCGTTTATCTGTATCACTGACTCGACTCAACAGACTCATTTAAGTCTACCTCCTGGTCAGCTCGAGAATAAGTTGATGGGCCGACCTCAAGTGGATTAGTTTGGGACAAGGAACTTGGAAAAACAAGGTTATCGCTGTCCAAAGAATCAGCGAAATTTACTATATTTTCCCATGAAGCTCGACTATAGCCGTCCAACTCCATCATTTTAATATATTGACGGACGAATGTTTCAATATTGGAGGCAAACTACAAAGGAAAGCAGTTCTAAGGGAATCGTGATCTCTCATATCATGTCCATGATATGCTTGGCTAGCTAGGCGCTCCAACCGAAGGGCAAACATTTTAATGTTCTCATTAGGGTATCGGTGAGCGGCATGATGATACACTTCTGTATGTCCGATCTTCCCTTTTTTCTTTCTTTCTCATCTCTTTGTTTCCCACTAGATTATCCGTCAGAGATATTCGCGATTTATACTTTTATAATTTCTCGGTAAGAATGTTCAGAAGATTGATTGGCAGCTTCCAGTTGCACCGGAGACAAAGTAGTCTTACCATTGGTGCTGGGCATATTGGGTAGTGTAACGTACATGAGACGCGCGTGACCACTCATGGAGAGAGTAGACCCAATTAGAATACTGTTCGCTTCATATTTGAATTTATTTAGGATCCACAACCTTCGCAGTGTGTGGAGAGTTCTTGAGTAACTGAGGTAAGCAAGCCAACAATGGCTTTCCCTCCAGCATATCAAGGTACTCCGTCAATGTGTTGGTTTCATGATACATGGAACGGTTCAATCGTCCGTGAGGTATACGACGTTCTTAATCGTGTTTTTGAGCATAATCCTCTGTGGATAATAACCAGAATAACGACGCTAGGGTCAGGTTTGATAGACATCTGGTGCTGGCCGTGATATTGATTTCTAAGTATTTGTTCTCGTTTAGGCTGTAGCAGTTTATTATACTTTTCGGAAAAGTCAGCCTCTCCTCTATTTATAGGGGATAGAAAATCTCTATTGCCTCTACCCATATCGGGATTTCTAAATAGAGACTTTGGTGGATTATAGTAATTTCCTGGGGATATATAATCATGACGAAGATTGGGATTAGGAAAAAGTTGAGATTTAGGAAGAAAATTATGAGTAAGTCCAGAATTAGGATTAGGAATAAGCATTAGGAATTAGCATAAGATTAGGATTTTAGGATGACTAGTTTAGGATTTAGAATAAAGACTTAGAATTAGAAAGTATCTTGGTTTCCTAGAATTTTCTACATAACTGGGTGGATTATGTAAAAGAGGCATTGATCGTGGTTGAAATTGGGAAACTAAGGAAGATTTATACTCACGATCATAAAAAGAAGTATTTTTATTCATTTGCAAATTATGGGAATCGAAGCCAAAGGGAATACTTGTCCTCGATCATGAACGTCTGATGTTCATCATTTACTGACCGGAATTTACATTAGGCCAATCTCGCTTTTCACTTATAAACCTGAGATTGGAGTTTAAGTTTAATAAGGTAACATCATTTCGGTCTCAGTGAAAGGTTTATCCAGAGTTTGGGAACTGATTTTATTCAGAGTTGAAATTGAATATTAAATGTCGTCAGAATTTATTGATATTAGATATCGCGAAGATGTGACACTCTCCTCTACTCGGATAAGGTGTTAGCAGATTGCGAGTACACGAGACGATCTGTGGTCGTACGATCATATTTAAAGTGTTCTGAGTCTATCCGGCTCTAGAAAGAGTTTTGTTCGTAATACCAGTCAGAGTCGCGAATCGTGTGAGGACGTGAAGAGATAGTTCGTCTTAATGTGTTTGAACTCATTATTGCAGTCGCTGGTCACATTACGATATAGGTAATCAGACAGTAGATATAGCGATCGGTCAGTTCATGATACCGATCTTCGCGCTCGTGATCGGTGCTAAAAAGCTGTGGTAGTACACACGGCGTACGAGGGTCAGCCAGGAGCGCTCATATCTCTGAAGAGTCACTGTGGTGTGATACAATGATCTCCACGATCACGAGGACGTGTCGCAAGTCCTAGATGCGATCATATGACGGATTTTTGGATTAGGAATATCTTTTCAGTAGAAGAGATATGGGCTATATGTGACAGTAATCTCGGTTGGTCAGAGACGTGTTGTACTTGTGGTGTGACAGTAAGGGGCGGTTTACACTATATGCGACGCTGGAGGACGTTGTGTTTTCATAGAAATTCTCCGATACGGCGAGATATAGTGTTGCAAAAAGGAGCGGTGTTGAGACTCAGGTATATACAGCAAGGTAAGATTGGGAGGTGTTATTACTATAATCTCGATCTTTCAAGAGTAGGCTGCGAGTACGATAATTGAAGATGACCATAATAGCGTGCACGATAGCGGGCATCGCCCGGAATGATGGTTCTGCGTCGAGACAGGTGCTACCACTCGATGAGAATGTGATCTCTCACGAATCGATGTCTACTGGTGAGACTCAGAGCTACATACACAGTTGTGTGAGACCAGGACGGAGGATCAACAAGGCGTGGTGTTCGTTGCGCGCATTAAATTTTTTAATGTGGCGGAGAGAGTACCTGGACAACAATTGTACCCGGACGGTGAGGTACCTCTCTCCGCTCTTTCTTGTAGGTATAAAGTTGAAGAATTAGATAAGGTTACGAAAGTCAATTTATAGGAGATTTCACAGATGTTAGGTTTGTGATGTTCGAAGATAGTAGTTTGAAGGTAGTCAGCACAGCAACCACCTGACACCATCAGGGTAATACGGAGCAGATTAGATTTTCTCCGTAACGGAGGAAATTTGTCATTTAGGACTCCATCGGCCTGCTAACTTGTATGACTATCGGAGAGGATTGTGATCATTAACTAATAAATTGTTCTATATTAAATCTTGCCCTGATGTTCAGTTTGAAGATCAGGTTTTGAATGAATATTAAACCAAGGTGTCACTGCACAGGTTTCGACTGAATATTAAACCAAGGTGTCACTGTACAGGTTTTGACTGAATATTAAAGTTGAAGATTAAATCTAATTATATTTCCATAGATCACAGAATAGAATGAAATAATTAATCCAAAGTAAATAATCAGGGATTTGACACACCAGAAAAAGTTCTATTTTTAATCAGGGTTTGTAAGAATTAATAAATATTATACTTGTGGAAGAAGGAAGGTTTTACCAACTCAATTATCCACTGGAAAAAGGATTTTTAATAAGTTTAAATAAGTATAAGTACCAATGAATAAGTATGGACTGAACACAATAACATCCAATAACTAATTCAGCAGAAAACAAAGAACAAAATACAGAAAGTGATATACATGTAATTATTAGACCACAAGAACAATTAAATCTATATAAATATATTATTTACATTAGCTCTAGAAAGCTTCATAGGATTATAAAATCAGAGAATTCGAGAGTGGGAAACGAAGTAGGTTCCAAATATTGTTCATTGTTCATGAGGTTAGTAGTATTAGGTAAATAGGAGGCTACGATGAACAATGAGTATAAATGACTTAGCTTTGACATTAATGAATAATAGTCTTTTTTCTTTGAGGTTTAGATCCAAGAATGGATTTCAGGATATAATAAGGATCCAAGAATCTGGACTCAATAAGGCCCAGATACGAAATCACAGATACGATGAATTTCAGAGATGACTCCCAGGTATTAGAAGCCTGTTAAAATTTATTAACAGTGTTTTTTTAAAAAAGCTTTTACCTACTCTTTATTGTATTATTATATTATCTATGATCATTTATATTGTCAAAACATTATTATTCATATTGTGTAACTCACCTATCTTCTAAAGGGCTTGATTTTATTCTTTACCCCCAAGGTTTTCTTGAGTGCTCTTTATACTTTAGTAACTGTAAAAGTTTAAGTTAAATTTACTATCATGATTCAATAATCCATATTAAATATAGATTAAATCATAAAAGTTAACATTCATTATAATTATATGCAGACTGACTTAAATGCAGTTGCAATCCTCATATAAGGTCTTCAAGAACAGCTTTCAGAAAGTGAGTCCAATATTACCTATTCTAATACTTCTGTGACTTAAAAATTCCTCAGAACATGTATTCAAAAATATTACCAATCTAAACATGAAAAAGAAACAATATTATACATATATGCAAAATTTCCACAAAAAGTGTTTTTCCATAAGTTGAAGCCATGAATTAACGCTATACAAACATAAACAGCAGAGACATGGGTTGGATTATAAACCCACTATGGTGGTATTTATCCATTATGGAAACTGGTATTCTGCTAGTCGTTTACATTTCCTAGCATAGTGATATAAAGAAAGTATGCCCATCGAATCAAATATCTCGCTTAGATTCTAATATATATATATACATATAATATATATCGATATATTATATAATATAACATATCTTGATATATATACATTGGTATTAATAGGAGTGGGTATGTGACTGGAATATTTAATAGAAAGACTCACTCACTCATCAGTGCGTTCGGATAGAGCTAATATAATGTGTGGTGTGAGAGTTAACGTAGTTAGGACTTATATACGTTATTTTCGATATTCCTAGGATATCTCTCTCGTTCTGGTTGTCATGTGTTCTTACGTATTGTCTGAGAGTGTGACGCGTAGTTGAAAAGTTTTTGGCTGAGCGTTCGTTTTTGTCAAACTTACCGAAAAATCGTAAGAAATTCTCACCAAACGTAAGGAATTTCCGTAATTCTATAAGGTTGCTATTTCCCGTGCTTGCCGAATTTAAGCACGATCTTTCGAAAAATGTAAGCAAAAGAAGATTGCGGCGTGGTAGGTCCCGTCTGAATTGATGGAATGTTTCATTCAATAAAATCGCTTTAAATCTAATTTTTCCAATGGATAAAACTCCATCACAAATGTTGATCATTGTTTTTGCAATATAAACCATTTGTTATTTTTATATTTTTGTTTATTCCGAAACCACGTGCTCCATCACAACAGCTGATTCTAATTGTTTAAAAACAAAAGTTAGCCTAGCACGAGATCGAGGTCGTTTAAACAGGAAATTATTGCTAAAACTGGGTGAATATTTCTTATCAAGCGCAAGCACAAATGACGAAAACGGTCTAAATTAAACAGTATAGAAAATACTAAATTCATTCTTCGTAAACGCTTCGTCATTATTACAATTAAATGATTAAAGGAAGATAGAACTTAAGAAAAATTAGGTCGCAAGTAAAGTATTAGTGGTTTTGCTACTTTTTATATGCGCAGCCCACTATAATAACTTTAACTTGGGACTTATTTCTTTATTTCTATCACCCTTTAATCATAAAATTGCGGGTCTAAGATCCCACATACACAAGCCTTTGTTATTTTTTCTGATTGGAAGTTTTTCCCTGAAGAAATCACCTTTCTCCTTAAATTTTCTACCTATAGCCTTTATCCCTCTAACCTTTTTGATAAAACTTGTTTACTCGTTTCTCGATAAACTTATCGCCCCAAAACTACTGCATAGGGTGTTCCTAAACTTCCTGTTTATGCTCGTCTTCCCTACATTGGACACCTTTTCAGTGATCTTCACTTTCAGATTAGAAGCTTCTTAAACAAAAACTTTCACAATGCAAGTTTCTTATATCTTTTATTAACAACAACTCAATTGACAGTTTCTTTAAGATTAAAGAAAGCATCCCCATGAACTTGAGGTCAAACATCGTTTACAAATATAAATATGCGATTGTAACATCGACTATGTAGGTCAAACTTTCCTATAACTAAAGATACGAGCCTTCAAACACATGGGCATTTCCTTTTGAACTAATTCCCCCATCTCTCAAATAGAGAATTTAGCTGTCAGAGATCATTATCTCAATAGGCACCCTATATCTCTTCAAAAATTCTTCATTCTTCAAAATGCTTCTACAGATGAAGAACTTAAAAATTTTTGAAATCTTTTATATATAAAAACACTTAAACCTAACACTTAACATCCATAAGACTTCTTTGGCACTCCTGATTGCCTGAATTTCGTGCTAAAACGAACACGATTTCTTATGAGGTTTACTTTTGTTTTGCAAACAATTGGAATCAGCTGTTGGGATGGAGCCTGTTGATTTCGAATAAACAGAAATAAAAAAAAATTAATGGTTTATATTACAAAAATTGATCAACAAGAAATTAGATTTAAAGCTGATTTTATTGAATGAAGTATTCATCAATTCAAACGGGCCTACCACGTCATTTTTTTGTTAACAACATTTGGCAACGAGTACGTCCTAAATTCAGCAATCACAGGAAATAGCAACTCTTAATCGAGAATTAAGGAAATTCCTTATGTTTGGTGAAGCATTTCTTACGATTTTGCATCAAGTTTAACAAACGACGCAAACTCTAGCATTTCTTACGTTTTGTAAAGCACAAATGCAAAAACGAAAACGCCTATATTAACATACAGTAGGTCTGATAGTTAGGGAAATTATCACGCAAATTGCGGCAATATATATATATATATATAGTTATATATATATATATTATATATAATTTATATATATATATTAATATATATATATATATATAAATATATATATATATATATATATATATCTTCTTTCTTCATCTTTCTCTTTTCCCCAAGACTGGGGATAAGGTGCGTTACATGCATCGGAAAAGAAAAGCAGTAGAAGAATATGACAAAGGTCGAAAAGAAAGTCCCAGCTTACCGCCCCCTCTGTACCCATTAATTAGTGAGAATCGTCTGCAGACAGAATCCCTATGCTTCACGGGACCGCTGCGACGGACGCCTCACTTATGGTATCGTCAGTGCAGGGCATCTGGGTCCAGTGGGCTCCAACATACCTCCACAAAATCCCGCCATACTCCATTAGCACCTTATTCTCTGCCTCTGCACTCATATCTTTTCCTCAGACATTCGTTCTGACTCATCACTTTTTCTTGGCCTCCAGCCGGTCTGTTACCAACACACCCAGCCACTATACATCCGCTTAACCAACTGACTATCTTCATCCTTTCCACATGACCAAACCATCTCAACATACTTTCATTTATTCTCTCATTTACCCCTTTCTTCACACCACACAACTCTCTAATACGTTCATCCTCATATCATTCTTCTCACTACTCTAGCATGGCCTAAGATTGTCCTCTGTAACAGCATTGAACTTTAGATCTATATCTTCTTATTCCAGACCATAGTCTCCACAATACCTTAACACGGATCGCAAGAGACCGATAATATATCGGATATTAATTTTTTTTCCAATTAGTATCGAAAAAATATCGATTTGATATTTTTTCAGCCGATATATTCGATATTTTACTTTCAGTGATTCGTAATCACGGTAGGGTGTTTTTTTTACTTCTAGAAATTAAGCAGTTTTTTTTTTCATTAAAATCTACATTTTTGGGAATATGTGTGTTATTTTTAGCGCGAGTTTTGGAATGATAGGACATTTTGTCTGACTCAGGAGGAGGAGGGAAGGAGTTCAGATGATCATACAAGAGAAGAAGTAAAGGCCTATATAGCGGAAGAACAATTTTCATAAAATTATATCGCGTTTTTACTTTTCAAATAAGAACCTTTATAAAAAGCAATGAAAGTATCCTATATAATACAGGACAATACTAGTTTTGATGCTAAGGTTAAATCTTTAATTAAATTTTAATTTAAGGGGAGACTTCAATAGCTAAAAATCTTCAACTATTCCAAACGATGAAAAGTATGTTTTATGTATGAACAACTATTATATTCTGTAATTTATGAAAAAACAAACAAACAATTCTGTTTTTTGAAAGGGGGGGGGGAGAAGGGAAATTTTTTTTTTTTTTTTTTTTTTTGAATTTTCAACAAAAACTGCCATAAATAAATCTTTATTTCAAGATATTTCAATTTTTTTTTGGCAGTAAAATCTCCTATTGTGTGGCATAAAACCGCAGCTAAATCACCTACTGAAATTTGTTTTTTTAAAAAAAAAATTACAATCTCTGAAAAGTACTTTCAAAATTTTTGAACAGAGAATAGTCAACCATGGCTGACACCACCTTACGTTCTACCAAAACATTTAATATAAACGTCAGTTTGTTTTCACGTTTATATGTGAGCTTGGTACCAAATTTGAAGAAAATAAATCTGTTCGTTTTTTTTAATGAATTTTTTTATCTCATGTAAGGAAAAAATGAAATGCTAGAAAACACAAAACATTTGGTAAATTGTTTACTTTTTAGACTCATACTAAGAATTTAATTATATCTTATTAAAAATATTAAATATATATATATTATATATATATATATGATATATAAATATATTATATATTATATATATATATATATATATATAAATATTATAATATATTATTAATATATATATATATATATATTTATATATATATTATATATATAATATATATATATATACCAGCAATCCTTCTATTTGATTTTAAATAAATCAGTTCAATAGCAGTGATGTCGAAGCAGGTGACTTGTAAACTGTTCGAGATGTCTTCTTTTTTGGATAGGCGGATCGGACTAGTAGGTGAGTCCTCATTGTACATTTGTAACGGCGACGCTGTTGTCGATAGTTCCAGTCCTGGCGCGAGTGAATTTTCATCTCTATTATTGGAATTTGTCGCAACAACCATCTTGTGCCCATGTCGGCGTGGCGTGGCTTGACTTGCTCCTGTAACCCAGGAGCAAACCATCAAAAGCGTGTAGGACCAGCGAAAATTCTATATCTTATACTTTAATATCTGTCTCTTATTTTCCAGACATAGTCTTACTACTATACATCTAGCACAGGTAATAGCATACCGTCATGTAAGTACGCTAGAACCAAGACTTATTCCCCTTGCATCCACTAAGGATTTAATTGCAGCAGCCCTCCTTCCATTCACAACTTTCATACTACACTCTGCATCATCCGTCCCTATTTCATCCACCATATATCCTAAATATTTGAACTCAGACATTTTGTTCCAGCTGCTCCACCATCTAACATAACTTCTCACAGAGAACTATCCTCTCTCAAAACCATAACCTTACTCTAATCTACGTTTACTTTCAAAATCCCTCCTTTTTTTATACACCCTGCAAATTCTCTCTACTAATCCCTCAAAGCTATTTCAGATTCGCCATACTAAACCAAATCATCCGCAATATAATAGGTAGGGCACCCTCACTCTCTTTCATTCTCATTACTCTAACACCATCCTTTGCTACCTTCCCCCACCTCTGATTCTTTCAATACCAATCCATATATATATATATATATATATATATTATTATATATTATATATATATATAATATATATATAATATATATTATATATATATATTATATATTCTTTTTTATGAATTAATTCAAGCCTTTGATATATTTCTTTTTCAACAAAAAAATAAAATAATAATTTATTTTTTCTCGACGGCTCCGGCTTCAACTACGACTATAGTTTTCTGCACTGTTTAGAAATTCTGCAGTACTTGTCTGGCAATAATTTTTTCACGTACAAAAAATATTTTTTGTAAATTTAGCCGAGAATCCGGTTCCGTTTCATATTCCGGCTGCGGCTCCAGATCCGGCGATGGATCCGAACTAAGGCTTCCTGCATATTTAAAAATTGTTTAGCAACGTCTTTTGGCAATAAACTTTTCACCAAAAACAATATTTATAGGAACAAAAATTATATCCAGAATCCGGCTCGTTTCAACTCCGGATCCGGATTCCAACTAAAGGTTGTTTCTACAGTATTTGAACATTGTTCAGCACGCTCTTCGCAATAAATTTTTCATTCTAAAATTTGTCTTGGAAACAGTTATAAACAGGATCGGCTTAATCCGGATCCGACTAAAGGTTTTTGAACTAATTGAAAATTAGTCAGCAAGTCTTATGGCAATAAATTTTTCAAATCATCAAGTCACTTTCTTTGAAAAATATTTTATAAGCAAAGAATCTGGCTTGGATCCGACTCCGGAATTCGGAATCCACATACAAAAGGTTTCCTGCACTATTGGAAATTGTTCAGTACAAGGGCTTTTCCATATAAATTTTTTTCACCTAAAAAAATATTTCTTAAAAAAAATTCATCCCAGGACGCGGCTCGGATACCGACTAGGTTTCTGTATTTAATTTGATAAATTGTTCAAAACACGTCTTCTGCCATACATTTTTTGCCTAAAACAGATTTTTTTGAAAGAAAATTAATACCCAGGATCCGGCTTCGGCTCCGACACCGGCTCCGAGTTCGGCTTCGGTCTCGGATCTGAATAGGTTTTCTGCCTATTTGAAATTGGGTTTCAGTCCTTCTTCCTATCATAAATTTTAAAGCAAAAAAAATTTTTTCGAAAAAATCATGCTCCAACTCCTAATCCGGATCAGATTAAGGATTCTGCACTATTTGAAATTGTTCAGCAAGTCTTCGGGAACAAATTATTAATCTAAGAAAGTTATTCTTCTTAAAAAAATTTATACCAAGGATAAGGCTCCGAATTCTGGATCGGATGCCGGATCCGATTAAGGTTTGGCATCTATTTTCCAAATTTGTTCCAGTACGTTTCTGGCATTAAATTTTTTCACGCTAAAAATATTTTTTTCTGATAACAAATTCATACCCAGGCCCGGCTCTGACTCCAGCCTCCGGGCTCCTACTCCCAGCTCCGACTTCAACTTTCCAGCTCCGGATCTGACTAAGGTTTCCTGAACTATTTGAAAATTGTTCAATACGTCTTCTGGCAATAAGTTTTCACCTAAAATATGATTTTTTTTAAAAATTTCATCCAGGATCCGGCTCCGGATCCGACAAGGTTTCTGACTATTTGAAAATTGTTCAGCACGTTTTCTATCAATAAAAATTTTCACCTAAAAAATATTTTTCGAAAAATCATACTCTGGCTCCGACTTTGAATCCGGCTCAGTCCGACTCAAAATCCGGAGTCCGACTAAGGTTTCTGCATAATTTGAAAATTGTTCAGCAAGGTCTTCTGGCAATAAATTCTTCATCTAAAAAAAAAATTTTCTTGAAAAAATTTATACGCAGGATCCGTCTCCGAATCCGCGGATCCGGACCTGACTAAGGTTTCTGCACTATTGTTCAGTGCGTCTTCTGGCATTAAATTTTTCACCTAAAAAAATATTTTTTGAAAAAATTTATACCCCAGGTTTATCCGGCTCGGCTCCGTGACTTCACTCGGCTTCCAGATCTGACTAAGGTTTTCTGCACTATTTGAAATTGTTTAGCACGACTTCTGGTATAAATTTTTTTCATCAAAAAAAATATTTCTTCGGAAAAAAAATTTATACTATTGCACCGGCTCTGACTCTGGCTCCGACTTCGACTCCGGCTCCGACTCTGGATCCGACTAAGGATTCTGCACTATTGAAACCTGTTCAGCACGTCTTGTTTTAATAAAAAATTTTTACATCTAAAAAAAAATTTCTTAAAAAAAATTTATACCCAGTATCCGGCTCCCCCTACCGGATCCGGATCCACTAAGGTTTTTCTCACTATGTTGAAAATGTCAGCACTTCTTATGGCAATGAATTTTCTCCTAAAAAAATATTTTTCGAAAAAAAAAAATCAAACTCGGCCACGGCTTCTTGACTTTGGCTCCCATTTGACTCCGGTCGGATCCACTAAAGGATTTGCATTTTGAAATAAATTGTTCAGTTCGTCTTATGGCATTAAATTTTCTTTCACACTAAAAAATATTTGTTTTGAAAAAATTCATTCACATTAAATCAGGCTCCGAGTTCGGCTTCGGCTCGGATCTGACTAAGTTTCTGCACTATTTGAAAAAATTGCTCAGTACGTCTTCTGGCATTAAATTTTTCACCTAAAAATATTTTTTAAGAAAATATCATACCCAGGATCGGCTTCAGCTCTGCAGCTCAACTTTTGGAGTTTGAAGGTTTCAATCTGCTTCTTTTTGATGTATTTATATGAGGGGTGTTCTTATCTCCGGGCTGTGAGGTGTTTTTGTTCGTAGTATATAGTTAAAAAACCTCACTACCGCGAAGAGTGGTTTTTATTCTGTGCACTTAATACCTAAAATATGCCGTCTTCAAAACGGATAGCGAACGATGGAGTGTTCCTCTCACAACCGAGGGGACATGTGTCCGTCGTCCTTAGAGAATGATTCTGCCAAAGCTGGACCCATGCTTTCGTGAATCCGTTTCTGGTTAAAGACATACATGTCTTTTTAACTCATCTTCACGATTGTATAGTATTTTTTACCCTCGGATTCTTCTTTTTGGCATATTTGGTGATCTTTTCCATAACACTGGGTACACCCTCACTGAAATTTACTGCTGGCTCGAAAACTGTAGTTGTTTTATCTCCATTCGTAATGGATTTTTTCTGCCAAGCCAAGGGTGTAAGCGCCCATATAAGGATAAAGTCTACGTCGGAAGTCATGAGGGTTTCAATACGGGAAGGACATTCGTGGATAGTCCGCCCCGAGCTATAATCCACCCTGACATGAATATTCAACTCTTTTCTGAGCAGTTTTCTCTCGTGGCGGAGCAATTCCAACTCGCTGGCGCCGACAGCTAAGAGAGTCTTCATACTGCAAGAGAAGAATACACCTCCTTTTCTAAAAGGTTTCGAACATTTCTTGAATTAAAATAAGACATTTTTTTTTCTAGATAAAATTTAATTTTTAAAAATAATTATTTGAAAATAATTTGTTCATTCTCGATTTTCAGTAATGAATATAATTATTTAACGTCGTTATTTACATCATTTTAAATAATTTTTCAATTTCCAATTCTGAATTATTTATTTACATTTACATATTTACAAATTTATAATAAGCACATTAATAAGTGTATGTGTATCACAAATGGAAAAAATGTTGAGTAAAAATAGAACGTACAAGTTGTTGGCTTATATCATAATTTTAGTTGAATACCACAAAGGCAAGCTTTCAACTCTATTAACTGCGTTGTAAATGAGAATATGAAACTTATGATTAACCTTTCGGAGAATTTATTTACAATTTGCTAATTCAGTTATATATTTAATATTAAAAATTATAAATAATAATAATAAATACTACAGCCAACAACCATGTTCTGATAGAATTTATGGGCAGGTATTCAGTGAAGCTGAGATGAATGTAAAGATTCTACTGTGTAATGATTATGTCTGAAGCTAATTTAAGTGAAAAGAGATGAGATGAGTGCATGTATCTGCATTATTCGCATCCGCATTTGCATCCGCTAATTATTCACATTGCATTCGCGAATTATCCGCATTGCATTCCACTAATTTCACCGCTGCAACCCCATATGACCAACCCCTCCCAGAATTCTCAGAAACCAGGAAAGAATGAGAAAGGAAAACGGGGAAAATGATGATGAAAAGAACGAAACACCACAAGAACAAGTGTTCCGTGAACATCGGCAGGTCCTATTGAAGAAAAGAAACGTTGAAATTCTGATAACCGTAAACGTTTTGAAAATTCTGAAAACTGTCAACTGTAAAACTGGAAAGGCTAGGACGTGCTAATGTCTAGAGTGGTAGGCATCAGATAGTTGTAATGTATACCACCCATACACTTGAGACAACAAACATTGTTGACAAACTGACTTCCATAGACAATGGGATGTTTGTCGTTATAGCAGACGCACACCATAACCTTAAAAAGGTCACAGAAGGCATCAATGACCTCAGGAATGGGCAATTGTCCAGGAAGCTGTAGAAGACGTAATTTCTTTTGCATGTGTCTGCCCTGTAACCGATATTTATGTGGACGTTTCCGAAGTTCTTCGATGACAACTGTTCGCAGTTTGCCATGTTGATCAGATGAACCATTGAGAAACATGGAGAAACAACGATATAAGGAATCATCACCACCTCCCGCCACTTCCAAGATGAAATATCCAGAAGGAATAAAATCCACCGAAGGTGATACAGAAAGATCAGGATCCTGAGGAGAATCATACGAAGGATCAATAGGTGAGCGAGAGCATCGGCTACAACATTGCTTTTGCCAGCAATGTGTCTAATTTCAAAGTTGAATTCGTTTAACTCCTCCATGGTGCGTGCTAGTCGACCATCGACTAGACTCATGTTCTGTAAGTAAATCAGAGGCATGTAATCAGTAAAGATGATGAACTTGGCACCCCGTAGAAAAGGTCTCAAAGACTTTACTGTCCATCGTAAAGCTGTTGCTCTTTATCTATGACTCTGTAGTTCCTCTGAGCACCGTTAAATGTCATAGATATGAAAGCTATTGGTTGGCATTCATCCTTCTGTATTTGCGAGAGAGACGCCCCGGCGCCAATGTCGGAGGCATCGACATGAAGTTCCATCGGAGATGCAGTGGAGTCGTAATCTGGAAATCCTAACAAACAGGGGTTTACCAGGGCCTGTTTTAATTCCTCAAAAGCATGTTAGAATAGATTGAGACATAAGCAACATGTGGTGTTCAAGTATGTCCAATCTGCTTGGTGCCAGAAGCTGTGTTGGTGTTCTGGTCTCTACATTTGTTGGTTGTGGTTGAGGAGGAACAACATAAGACCTGGTATCAACAAGTGGTACGATACCAGCTTGTTGAGCTGAAAACGGAGTCTCTGCTATGCTGGAAGTCAAGCGATCATTCATGCCCTGACTGTAATAAGGTGTATTATACTGCTGTCCGTGTGTCACGTCAGTCTGTTGTGTTATGGGAGGCGTCGTGTGAGTGGTGTAAATTAAGTCTGCGGGTGATCCTCCGTATAATTGAGCTGTAGTTCCTGGGTATAACTGTTGTTGTCCCATTGTTACCGTTGGAGATACTGGTGAACCGAAGTTTATCAGAGCCATCTCATTACTAAGTAAGTCCACCGGATCTGCAGCAACAGTAGGAACAACCGTCTGTTGAGGCTGTATTGGATGTTGCTGAGCACGCAACAATGCTGTTTCCTCTTTAAGGAACTTAAATTCCTGCGTAATTGTAGACATAAACTCCTGAAGAGGAAGGTTCATTGGGTCTACAATGTCAGTCATCTGTTGAGGAACTACTAATGGATCTCTGCAATCCTTTTGTTCTCTAGTTTGTTGAGGTGGAAAATTTCGAGGTACTGGAGAACCTCGTCGGTTTTTGTCTTCTTTCTCCTCTTTCTCTCTAATAAATCTCAACATATCCTGTTGAGTAGGTGGAGGCATTTCCTCTTCCTCAATATCACCACCAACGTTCACCAAACCACCTACTGCTCCTATGATACGCCCACTCTCAACCTCATCACCTCCCGAATTCCCCCCATCATCCCCCAATTCTGAAAACCTGTTTAAGGACGTCATTAGGGTTAGTGAATATATATTTCAAATATATCAGATATTTCACCAAAAAAAAATAATAAAATATAAATGAAGGATGATAAGAGATAAGAGGTGTTATCAGGAAAAAGGAGGTTAAGTCTGTTTTTAGCAAGCGGTATTCTATACCTGGAACTCGAACGACTGATTTAAAAGGGAATTATTTCTGCTGCAGAGTTCGCGAGTTTGAAAATTCAGGTATGCTGTATCTACAGGTACTAATAACTACTAATACTACTATACTTCTACAAAATGATCATGTCCCTGTTCGGGCTCCAACTAAATTTAAAGAGTATGTAGGGGTGAGTGAGGTTGCACTCGGATAAACCCAACTAAGGAACTTTGGCTCGCCCAAATGAAAAGAAATCCCAGATTAGTGCTGAGCCTGAGTCCCAAACCACCCAATAAATTTAGAAAGTGCAATCAGAAACTAAGACAGCAACTGAAATCAGAAGCTAGAAGGGACAAGGTTAAATTGATTAATGGATTAATTCTGATAGGAAAATTAGTCTGTTAGTATATCTACTATCTATCTATTACTATAAAAGTGTTAGAGGCTAGTCAGTTAGTTAATTAATCTGCACCACCACTTTGACTCAACGGCTAGAATTAGTAATCTCTAACGACTACTGCATTGATTACCTGAACCACCTAAGTCGTTTCCTCTGTAACAATCTGTGAAATCCCCATGAATCCAATCTCCCTGGAGACCCCTCCTTGAAAAGGTAATGTCAGAGTTGAATACGTCAATCAGGGGAAAACAAAAACGTTTTTAAAATATTGACATTTATTAACTTAAACTTATGGGAGGATGAAGCTAAGAAATCTGATAACTATTATCTGAATGTTCGAGTTCCAGTGTAAGGGTTAGTTACAACCTGGAACAAGAAGGTTAGTGTGTGTATGAAAAAGAGGATGCAAACGAGAACAGTCGGTTACTACTGAACTTTGTTGTTCTGTCTGAAGTTTCAAGAGGGTCGAGTTCGAGTTCCTCGTTCTTTGTACTGCGAAAGCACTTGATAGCAAATAAGCACGCTTGAAGAAAAGCAATCTAGAAATAATGGGTCCCGAAATTAGAAAAGACGGTAGCCCCACGAATAGCAATGATGAAAGCTGCCCGCAATAAGCAATGATGGTAGTCCCGCAATAGCACCTGTTGGAATATAGGCAATAGGCATATGACATAATTAGTTAAATTTGCTCCATAGCAGCAAACATAAAATTGGAATAAACACTGAAGTATGGCTTACCCTAGTGGATTATAACTATCCCTCCGAAAGGGTGTTGGTAAGAGTCTTGGGGACGGTCTGCTAGTCTGGAGTTGTAGACTGATAAAAGAAAGAGATAAGCCATAAAAAATCACAATGGAGCAACAATACATATCTATAAAGAGAAGAAGCTATAATCCACATAAACATAAAATCTTACTTCTTCAAGTATGTGGTATCCTTTTGTCGGCAAAGGAGATAACGTCAATAGTGTGGTAAGCCAATAAATTGGGCCACACAGAAAAATATTTAAATGCTGGAAGAATTGACTAGTCTACTATATCAAAAATGCCTAAAGAGCGTGGTGAAGTATGGGGAAAGAAAACGATTACAAGTGCGATATAAACCTATACAAAATGATAATACCCAAAAATATATATATGTGTAGGTGTACTGCTTTTATATATATTAGGGTGGAGTTGGAGCCACTGTGACAGCAACCCCAGCATCGTCATACATGCTTTTAATTCCATTCAGAAACCTATCACCAACACCAATATCTATTACCTGCCATGAGAGCTTCCCTAACACTATCATACCTGTTGCAAATCCATAAAACCTAAATACAATTTTTATTCTTCTCCCTCATTTCCCATTAATTGTTCCAATGTGAAGATTTGATCCACATCCTCAACCACTCCTAAATGCACCTTCTACCACTCCTAAACACACCTTGTCCTTCAGTCACTCGACACACACTTTCAACCAAAAAATACTAGCATATATATCTTCCCTACAACACTCAATAAACTAATTCCCCCTATAATTTCCAGTTCCCTTTATCTCCCTTACCAGATCTAAGTGTACTGCTCTTCTCCAATCCCACGGAACTATATCCTCCATAAGCGCTTTTATTACACAACTTCCAAATCATTCAATCACCATCTGCGCCACCGTTCTTTATCTTTCACCAATAATTTCATCCATGCCTGCAGATTTACCATTCTTCAACTTTCTCTCTGCCTATTACCCCCATGACCTCATCTAAAAAATACCTATTCCTTCTTCTTACACCATCAAACCACACACACATTCACTATCACCTGCTCATTACTGCCATGCCTTACAGATTTTAGTGTTCTTTCCACATTTCCCTCACATCCATTTCATTAGTTACAAAAACACCATCAATATTCATTATTTTAGCAGGTTCCCACACTTATTTCTCATTACCATTCTTTCCAGCTCCACTTCAGAAGGCACACTATTTCTTACGTAAAGTCACATTTCATCCTCCTTCAAGCTGTTCATATTTACCTCTTGTTTTCTTCCACGTATACACCTTTTATTTCTTTTTCCTGCTTCAAGCATCTTTCTTTTTGAAACTTTGCATCATTTTTACTTTAGTACATTCAACCACCCTCCTTTTACTTTTAACCACTTGCATCGCCTCTTCATTGCACCAATGTGTGCTTTCTTAGGACATAGGCGCATTTCACACATACTTTGCACTTCTTTTTGCACTGCTAACAATTGGGTTTACTTCATTTGCTTCCAGATTTTATTTCGTTTCAACTTGTTTGTCAGCAGTTGCTA
>JABUQX010034332.1:0-5000 GCA_015478945.1 Trachelipus rathkii
AAGAGAGAGAATTAAACCCCTGGACCTGGAATCTGCTTGTGCCCCATTTCCAACAAAATAGTGAGAAGAAATTCAATCCGATGCAATAGATGTGATCAGTAGATCCACAAATACTGCTCGCCTTTCACAACACTTCCTCCTCCTATACGCAACTGGATCTGTCAAGTATGCACTCCAACCACAATAATCAATAGTTCAATAACAAACAAATAAACTCATAACATAAACATACTAAATATTAACATAAACGGATTACATAATAAAAACAAAGAAATAGAAATCTCCTTAAACAACATAACATACACATAGCACTAACTCAAGAAGCACTTTTACCCGAAAACCACCCAGAACCCAATTTATACACCACAAGTCCCAACAAATCATACACTACTAAGTCTTATTTACAACTCACTACCATACACAACATACTACTTACAACAACATCACTAAACTACAACACCACAAAAATCCAATCTTTCACCACAATGATCAACAAAAAGCTACACAACATAACAAACCTTTATATCCCTCATCACACCTCACCTCACTGCTCCAGAAATTACACAACAAATATAACCCACATCACAAACCTCCCAAACCTTATAATGGGAGGAGATTTCAACTAACACCATCCTAGATGGTACAAAGACCAAAGCTCAGACCATAGTGGAACTCACTAAATATCAAATCTAGATCACCTAAACATCCTCAGCAATGGAAATTTCCACACTAGAATTTCACCCCAAACTAACAAATCCAACACATCCCCAGACCTAACATTTTGCTCCCCAAATCTACACACAAAACGCCAATGGTAAACACAAGCAGAACTAAACTCCGATCTTCTCCCCATAATTATAAAATACCAAAATACTAACAAAACTAACAACTCTTTCAGGAAAACATATGCAAACTACAAAAAAAAGCGGATTGGACAAAATTCTCTGAACTCATAGAAAATAACATACAACCTATAGCCATCTCCAACTCCTCAACACTAAATACAGCTACCAAAACTTCACATCACTAATTCAAAAAGCAGCTAACCAAAATATACCTCGGGGATACCTCAAAAAATACAACCCAACACTAGCACCTGAAATCTCAAACCTGATCAAACAACATAACCTAATTAAAAAATCAGCACAGCAAACACATCAAACAATAACCCAAATTAATAATTTAAACACAAAAATCACAAACTTAACCAATTTTCAAACATCACTAACAAAAAACCTTCAGTACACAAACAACAATAGAAAGTGGAACACAATAAAAATTATGAAAAATGCAAAAAAACTACCAATCTCCCATACATGAATCCATAAAAAATCCAAACTCTCAACTCCCACAAACAACAAAGCAACACGCAAACCTCCTCGCTATACAATTTGCAAAACAAAGTCTCAAACCTACCCACCCACAAACAGGAAAATAATCAAATCCCTTAAGAAGATAAAAAGTAATCACGACCAAACAATAGAAATAGCACCAAATGACATGGAAAACACCATAAAAACTCTCAAACACTCACCAGCAACCGGACCTGACAACATCTCAAATATGCACCTTAAATATTTAGGTAACACCGCACTAACCCATTTAGCACACAGTTTCAACTGTTACATTAAACTAAATTTTATTCCTCACATCTGGAAAAGAGCAATTATTACTCCAGAACTAAAACCAGGAAAATACCACTCAAACACCTCCTCCTATCGTCCAATTTCACTAATATCCACAATATGCACACTCCTAGAAAAACTCATACTAAACATTATAAAACAACACATCCTCAAACAAACGTTTCAACACAGTTTCCAGCAAAACCACTCGACCACAACTGCTCTCACAAACACTATTCAACCAATAACAAATAGCTTAAATCTTAGGCCCCCACACAAAACACTACTTATAGCAATCGACATAAACAAAGCCTTTGATACAGTCCCAAGACACAATCTAATCCACAAAATAATACAATCAAATATTCCCACTAATTTAAAGAAATAGTTACCCAACATGCTAATCAGGGAGAACAGCCCAAATACAGATCAACAACAAGAAATTACGTACAGTAAATTAAAAAATGGCGTACCTCAAGGAGCAATCCTATCCCCTACCTTATTCAACTTATTTACAGCCGACCTACTAAAACCACATACACACTGCACAAATACAACAACCTACGCAGATGACATCACCATAACCACCACACACCAGAACCTAAACACAACAATTCTTCTGACTCAACAATACATCAACCAAATTCAAATTTGGTTAACTGACAACAGAATGTCTGCATCACCTAACCTTAACAAATCATCTATCACACTAATTACAACTGACCGCCAACTTGGCACTATAAACCCTCAAATCTTTTTAAACAACATAGCTATCCCAATAAACAAAACATCCTAATTTCTTGGGGTAACACTGGACACACACCTAACCTTCGCAAAACACATTGAAAACATAACAACATCAACAAATAGGAAACTAAACATACTTAGGACCATAGCTGGCACAGACATTAATAATAATAAACAAATATCCATCATCATCTACAAACAATACATTCGTCCAACATTAAACTACGCGTCACGCGTCACCTATTAGGTGACACCCATTATTAACCAGGGGAAACATGAGAAAATTTCAAACCACCCAAAACAAGGCACTCAGAATTATAACAGGATGCAGGAGCACAACTCCACAACAACCTTTACACGAAGAAACAAAAATATTACTCATAGATAAACATTTAGAAATAATAGGCACACAGTTCTACGCTAAAACACAAGCACCTCAAGTCCTCAAAACCCATGCCACACTGCACTTTCCAACCCTACTAACTACAGATTAAAACAACCTCCATTTTTCCCAGCCTTATTATACAAACAAATCCTAAACAACATCCGGCCCCCACAGGGCAACACCTCATATACAAAACAAATACATACACAAATAACTGAAAATTATTTAAGAAACCGACAACCAAACAATATACTAAACATCCAACAGAAATTGCATCTGAATTCGACTCTCTTCCTGTAACAGTCCAATCATCTTTGGCCAAACTAAGATGCAGCCACCACCCAAACCTGCAATATTACAAATATAGGTTTAAACTTAACCAGACCACATCAAATATATGCACAAAATGCAACCAGGCCCCGGAAACTGTGTCTCACTTCCTCCTAGAGTGTCCAGCTAACCATCGTCCCAGAGCAATCTGGGACATCACAAATTTAAGCGATCTTTGGAGAAGGCCGACTGCGGCGGCGGAGTATCTTAGAGAGGTGTGGCCACTCTGAAGGGAGGGTGGACAATGGGCGAGAAAGTAAAACAAAGTATATATATATATATTATATATATAATATATATAATATAAATATATTATATATATATATATTATATATATATATATATATACTATATATATATATATATATATATATTAGTTTAAGTACAGGACCCACTACAGCCCATAAGCAAGCGGCCACACTGGATCAACTCCATTGGTAGGTCCTGGCTCATACATATTTAAAATGTCACAAAAGAAATTAGATGGCGAAATGAAATCAGTCAAAAAAAAAAATACATAAAAAGAGGTCCCTTAACATTATATGTAGTTTCCCATTTTATTACATTGCAAATTATATGTTGTGAAGAATATTCAGTTACTGAAGGAAAGAGAAAATAGTTACTATTAAAGGTGGGAGGATTCAGAAAAGATATGGGTTAACCTTTAAGAAGGTGTTATGGACATGAAATAGAAAATTAAACGTGACGGCTTAATGGGGCCCAGTTGAAAGACAATCAATGAAGAACAGATTGCGGGGTATAGCGACGACAAAATTTGCCGATGGGAGGAGAATCATGTGACATGTAGTGGCTGTGAATGATGTTGGTATAGCTCAATGAGGAGGCATACAAGCGAGAGAGGAAGACCACTCACCAATGTTCGGCTTTATACTTTCTTGTGTCACAGCCCTTGCTGATCACCTCCGCCCCAGCACCACCTGTTAAGTAAGACCGGAAGGCCTTGTCGGATAGCAAGGAATAATAAATCAAGTTGATAGGATGCGACCTTTGTAGAATGTGGCATCCGGGAGGTACATAGAACAGCTCCGAAAAGAATCTCAGCGATTTCGTTGTCAGTTACCCCTACGTGAGAGGGGATCCAGCATACTGTAATTTATTTCTTACGAGAGTGGAGCAGCCGAAGGAATTGTTGTACAGCGGATGGATACCATTGTGTTTTTATAATAGGGGGTTTTAAGCGTCTGGTGGACTCTGGGCGAATCTAAATAAAAGACATCAGAGTGGTCTTGATTAAGGAATAAAATTCAAGAGAGGGAAATCATTATAGCTATTAATTCTGCAGTAAAAACTGAAGCATGAGGGGAAAAGAGAATGGGAGGGGTTGCGGTCAGGAAAGGCAGTCAATAAACACTAGAGTAAATCTACCACGAATTGAGGAATGATACAAAAATGATGCTTTTAACAAGGCAGCGGGGTGGCTAGATTTGGATAGAGAAGTCAGGACCAGGCAGATGGTGAGGGTAGGGAATAGCACCTTTTGCAAAGTGATGTTGAGGAAGTAAGGAGGATTCTGAGATATTTCTCTCAGAATCTGTGTCAAAGCAGAGGGTATTGGGGTTTGAAGGCGAAGTTAACTTGTGGACATGATGTATTCCCTTCAAAGAGAGAGTGACATCACATTGGATTCAACTTCAATGTTCACTCGGAGGGACGATCGGAAGGTTCCTGCGGAGATACGGATCTCCCCGTTTGAGATGAGGATGAGATCTAATAGATGTAGTAGAGCCGGGGAGGACTGGCCATACACTACTCAGCCATAGTCCAAGTTCAATCGGATTAGGGTGATGTGGAGACGTAAAAAGGACTTGCGATCAGCACCCCAAGATTTTGAGGCGAGATGACGTAATAGGTCAAGCACACGATGACAAGTTGTTTTCAGGAGTTTAATGTGC
>JABUQX010034332.1:10000-20000 GCA_015478945.1 Trachelipus rathkii
CTTGGGACCACCAAGGGATTGCAAATTTATATATATATATATATATATATATTATATATATTATATATAATAATTATATAATATATATATAATAATATATATATATATATATATATATATATAATATATATATATATATATATATATTATATATATATATATATATATTCGGGCATCCCAGCAAAATGGGCGTAGGCAGGATTTCATTCAGGGGGGTAAGGTTGAACTGTATATATATACTATATATATAATATATATATATATATTATATATAATATATATATATATAATATATATATATATATATATATATATAATTTATATATTATATAATTAGCAGCTTTGGCGGCCGCAAATGCCTATCGACATACTGAAGTTCTGGCGGAGATCTGTTAGAGAAGCTAGCTGTATAAAAAGCCACAAGCTAGTTGAATTTCAAGCAATGTGAAACAAACCACACATTAAAAGTATAGAAAAATGTAATGTTTCATAATACGTTAGTAATTAGAATTTACTCCTTCATTATCTATCGATTGATATATCTTTTTTCAGTTTTTCCCTACTAAATAAACCCTTAAAAACGTCGGTCTGGCAAACATATAAGGTTTCATTTTTTTTATTTCACGCAAGAATTAGGGGGAACAAGTACCCCCCCCGCCCTGCATACGCCCATGTATATATTGTAAAAATGCATTTTGATCTTTACCTTCAACTAAACCTAAAAAAAAAAAAATGCTTTATTTTGAGTTTTTTTCTTCAGTTACCACTCAAAACAGTTTTTACTTCTCTTTCATATTGGATAACTTATATATTTTTCATTTATTGTAATGTTATTTATTCATACATAAAGGTATTTATTCTATTTAGGTATATTCCCATGATTTTTTATTTATTTAGATTTATTTAATTTAGATTATATATTGTCGTAAATATATCTAGAATCTTTTATTTTTAATAAGATTTAATGAGGAAAAAGAAGTGGAAATAAGAATAATAAAAGCTTAAGTCTATTATAACTATTGAGAAAACCTAAACCTTTTTTTCTATATTTATTAATAATTATTAACACAATGTTAATGGTTTATTGGCAGCAAGAACTTTGAACCTCTTCTATAATTACGGTAATTAACCCAAATTTGAAATTTTGAAGTGTATCAAATAATTTAGTTAATTAAAGTTCGTGCCTAAATTAAATGGATCGACATTTGGGAAAAAAAATCTGGTTATTTAGAATTTGTTCCTCTAACGAATCCAACAAAACTTTAACACCTAACCTAACTAACCTACCTAAACCTAACTTTGCTAACCAAACCTAAACCTAACTAACCTAACCTAACTAACCTAACCTAACCTAACCTAACCTAACGCTAACCTAAACAACCTAACTATCCTAAATTTTTTTTGATGTTGTGGTGCGATCCTTTTTTCGCTGTGATCCGTTTGACTAAGTCCCATTTCTTTCATTAATTCCACTCTTCTTGAAATTGTTTAATATCAACAGATCAACATTTCTTCAAGCTTATCGATGAAATAATGGGAGTCCACGATTTACAAATTAATACCGATGGTTTATACTTTAAATGAATTAAATAATTGCATGTTTTGTTTTAGAAATGCCTTTGTCCCAGTTGGAAAAAAAAATGAATAAATTAGCTTTTTTTTCTTACAAGAACGAAGAAGAAGGCAACTATTGAGGCCTCCTTTAAAAAATAGTTTAGAAATTTTAAAAATCGGTTTAAGATTTTTTGCTTCACGAATTTCCTCCTCGAGTCCAAACGTTCATTCCTAGGGCTCCAAAGCAACGAAATAGGTAAATTTTGGTCGGATTGGAACCAGATTCGAAGACGAGCTAGAAGCCTTTTAATGAACGCGGATCAGGGGTCCGCTTTGAAGTCGCTTGTTCCTAGGTATTTGGAACCGGTGTCCGATAATCTTTATAAACTTCCCAAGTCGTGCTTTCAAAACGAAAGTTACTGTAGTTAGAAGTCACAATATTCGTTGAGACGATTCTTAATGTAGCCTAAAAGTCACGATACGTTCCCTTTGTATTTTTCTGATGAATAAATTTTTTTATTTTCTGTAGTCCAGACAACCCTTTTTGTATTTGGTATTTTTGGTATTTGTATTTGTAATTTGCAAATGAAGAATAAATTTGGTCACTGAATTGTGAGCAAGTGTAGTAAACATATACAAATGACGCGGCAGCCGAGATTCGTCGTTTATGCATTGCGTTAGTGAGTAGTGACATATATCACAATTGGTGTGCCTCCCCATTTACGTTTTGTTCTGCACAAACATTCATAAGAAGAATGAACATTTATACGTACATACTTATAATTGTATTTTTTTCCTATTCAAGTAATTTTTTTATTATAAATTTTTTTATTTATAGATAATACGTTATATATACATATATTTTATTTTATTTATTTAACTATTTAATAGAGTTTTTTGTCTTTTATTTTATTTAGCTAGCTAATTAGAGTTTAGCTTGGATTGTTGTCGGGAATAGAAGATGAATGAAAAATTTTGTTAGGGCGAGTTTAAAATATTTTCAAAACGAGGAATATCGTAATAGTGAAATTGTAAACCTTATTCAAGCAGCTGTTGTATATTCTCCATAAAAGGCATAGGACTGTTTGACGAAGAAATAAAGTTAACTATTATTATTATTATTATTATTATTATTATTATTATTATTATTATTATTATTATTATTATTATTATTATTATTATTATTATTATTATTATTTATTTTTTTAATTTTTTTTTTTTTTTTTTTTTTTTTTTTTTTTTTTTTTTTTTTTTTTTTTTTTTTATTTTTTTTTTTTTTTTTTTTTTTTTTTTTTTTTTTTTTTTTTTTTTTTTTTTTTTTTTTTTTTTTTTTTTTTTTATTTTTTTTTTTTTTTTTTTTTTTTTTTTTTTTTTTTTTTTTTTTTTTAATATTAAATTATTATTATTAATTATATTATTTATTATTATTATTGCTTTAAAAAATCATACTGAGATGATGCCTAGAGATTCATTAGTAGTTATGGGCCAGGTTGACCGCCTCCACCCTTTTCGATATGAAGGATTAGAGATATTGGTCTGAAACTTGGAATATAAGCTATATATGGGCTAAGCTCAAAACAGGGTAAATTTCAAGTCTCTAGGATGTATATAGAGGGGGGTCACCCCCGAGAGCGTAGCCGCTACGCCCACGTTTATGCCCTTTTGGCTTTCCAATTCCGAGATTGAGTTAAGCCTAACGGCTAATCATCGAACCAGGTGTTCGATGCGTGCGAGAGAGAGATTAGGCCTAACGAGAGTTAGGAGAGAGAGAGAGAGAGAGAGAGAGAGAGGAGAGAGAGAGAGAGAGAGAGAGAGAGAGAGAGAGAGAGAGAGAGAGAGAGAGAGAGAGAGAGAGAGCGAGCGCGCGCGCGCGCGTGCGCACAGCACACACACACAATATTTTTATTATTATATTTTACGGTCGAAGATTCGATTCCCGAAGGAATCGAATCTGAGTCGAAAAACGATTCCTGTAAGGAATCGTTTTTTTACGCACTCCGACACTGTATTCCGCCGGGGTTGCTTCTTCGCATCCGATTCCGACTCCGACTCCGAATGCCTGCTTGCCTCCGACTCCGAACTTATCGTATCGGGTTAAAATTTGGAGGAGAGTTAGATGGTGACGTAAGCTTGCTGTTAATGAGATTACGTCCCCGTGCGCCCCCATAAGGGGGTGGGACCCCACCCCTAAAAAAAATTGAATTGATCGTATAAGGCTGAAATTTGGGGAGATGATTCAGAGTGTAATTTCTAGAAAGAGTTAGTATTGGAATCTGAGGAGTTGGCTCCGGCACCGGTGCTGGAGCCGCTGCGGTGCCAAGTTAATAAACATTCGTATAACAACAATGTTGGTGTCTTTATATATGTTATCGAGTCTGTAGATTTCGAAAATAATGGTTTCAGAACCATCAAAAAAAAAAATAAAAAAAAATAAATAAATAAATAAATAAATAAATAAATAAAATTTCCTATTCTTTTTGTTTATAACTTACAAATTTACGTTTTTACATACCCTAAAGCAGTAAATCAAACCACAATCCAACCACCCTCCTGTCAGTCCTTGATCTATTGATCTATTGATCTATTGATCTATTGATCTATTGATCTATTGATCCATTGATTCAAGTCAAATTTTTTACTAAAATTGCCATGTTTTACATACCCTAAAAGAGGAAATCAGTAAATCAAGCCCCCAACCACCCCTCCTATCCGGTTGTGATCTATTGATCTATTGATCTATTGATCTATTGATCTATTGATTAAGGTCAAATTTTTACTAAAATTGTAACGTTTTACATACCCTAAATCAGTAAATCAGTAAATCCAATCACCAACCGACTCCCTACCAACCCCTCCATACCATCCCTAACCCTCCCATGATCATCGATCTATTGAATCTAATTGATTCAAGTCACATTTCGAGTATCATTTGGATAAACATAACATAAAATCCAGTTCTTTATACAAAGATCACGAATATACTGTTGACGTTAAACAAAGTTTTCACATTAATAAAGCTTTTACTTTAGCATCATCTGACCTACAGAATATAACCCACAATCGACAAACCTTAGCAACATCTTAAACAGGAAAAACGGTTAACATTAACAAAGTTCCATACTTAACACCATAAAGTAACTAACATACCATCCAAAAACGTAACTTATCACACTTTGTCAAGCATATCTTTAACATATTAACGTTAACCTTACACTGACACATGTAACATTTAGCAAAAAATTTATCACAACAATCTTGTTTAATTATCATACTGATCAACGAATATACCTCTAACATAATAAGGTTTCCACATCAAATAAAGCTAACATGGCGTAACATGAACTAAAAAAATAATGTACAAAGACATAACCTAAATCCAACTTAATCCACGAATAAACTGTTAACAATTAACAAAGTTCCACACTTAACACCAGTAAAGTAACTAACAATTCATGCAAACGTAACCTATTCTTACTTTTTTCAAGCATATCTCTAACATATTAACGTTAACCCTTACACGAACACAGTAACATTTAGCAAAAATTTATCAAAACATGGTTAATTAATCATACTGATCAACGAATATAACTCTACCATAATAAGGTTCCACAATCAATAAAAGGCTTAAACATGACGTAACATGTACTAAGAAAATTAATGTACACAAGATAAACCTAACCCAACTTAACACAGTCGAATACAACTGTAACATTAACAAACCGTTCCACACTTAACCGCAAGTAAGTAACTAACATTGCAATGCAAAACGTAACCTATTCCTACTTTTTCAAGCATAATCTCTAAACATATAAACGTTAACCTTACACTGACACAGTACCATTAGCAAAAATTTATCACAACTTTGGCCAATCTATCATACTGATCAACGAATATACTCTAACATAATAAGGTTTCCACATAATAAAGCAAACATGAACGTAACAATGAACTAAGAAAATAATGTACAAAGACAAACCTAACACAACTTACACACGAATAAACTGTTTAACATTAACAAAAGTTTCCACACTAAACACCAGTAAAGTAACTAACAATTCATGCAAACGTAACCTATTTTTACTTTTTCAAGCATATCTTCCTAACATATTAACGTTATCTTACACTGACACAGTAACATTTAGCAAATAAAATTTATCACAACATTGGTTAATTATCATACTGATCGACGAATATACTCTAACGTAATAAGGTTTCCACATCAATAAAGCTAACACAGCGTAACATGAACTAAGAAAATAATGTACAAAGACAAAACCTAAACGCAACTTACACACGAATAAACCTGTTAACATTAACAAAGTTCCACACTTAACACCAATAAGTACTACATTGCATGCAAAACGTAACTATTCATACTTTTTCAAGCATATCTCTACATATAAACGTTACTCTTTAACAACACACAGTAACATTTAGGCAAAAAATTGTACATAACCCTGTCCGATTATCATACCGTGGCTCAAACGGTAGAAACGCGGAGTCGCTTGGCAAGGTGCGGTTCGAGTCCTAGTTCGGCATCTAGGTAGGAAATTACCTAGAAGTTCCCCTCCTTGAATGGGGCAATGCCCGTGAGGTGTGAACTTTCTAATAAAAAAAAAAAATACAGACCAACGACTATATGCTAACGTAACAAAGTTTTTTACATTATCATAGTAATATTTAAACTAAAAAATTTCTCATAACCTACCTAATATTCATAATCCCCAGCAAATCATTGCAAACATAACAAAGTTTTATCCAAAACATAACATAAAAATAAGTTCTTTGGATAAAATATCATAGTAAAAGTGTAATAGTTTACTGACCGATTAAAGCAATAAATCAGTAAAATCAGTAAAATCAAACCCACCCACCCCTTCACCCCCACCCTACCCCATCCTTCCATGACCTTTTGATCTTTCGATCTAATGATTCAGGTCAACAATGTCCGAGTAACCATTCTTCGGATAAACATAAGTACAAAAATAAGTTCCTTTATATACTAAGCAACGAATATATGCTAACGTAACATTGTTTTCACATTAATAAAGCAACATTGCATGACCAGAACTAAGAATATAATGTACAATGACAAAACCTAACAAAACCTAACACACCTTACTAACATTAACAAAGTTCCATACTTAACAACAGTAAAAGTACCTAGCACAGCGTACAAAACGTAACCTATTCACACTTTTTCAAGCTATCTCTAACATATCAAGGTTAATTTATACATTAACACATATTGATTTTACGACGCATTTCGAGAATCATTTCGGATAAACATAGCACAAAAATGTTCTTTATATACTAACCATCGATATATGCTAACATAACAAGGTTTTCACATTAATAAAGCTAACATAGCAAAATTAATATGAACTAAGAAAATAATGTAACAACTACAAACTAACAGCACCTTAAACACGAATAAACTGTAACATTAACAAAGTTCTCACTTAGCACCTGTAAAGTAACTAGCATTGCATACAAAACGTAACCTATTCATAATTTTTCCAAGCAATCACTAACATATTAACGTTAATTTTACATTTGACATAGTAATATTTAACAAGAATTTATCATAATCATAATAAGAATTTATCAGCCCGAAGGGCTGAGGCCTTACCCCTCCTTCGGAGGGGTAAGCCCGCTTACACCCCTTCGGAGTGATCCCCCCTCCAGGATTCACACCCCTTTCAAGGGGCGCATCCCCCTGGTTTTTCTCTCGGAAGGTAATGTTTGCTTTAGATACTCTTGGTTAATGAAAAACTGTTTATTCGTAAAGTTAGGTACGTTATGTTAATATTACTATGCAATGTGTAAAATTAGCACTGATTTGTTAGAGAAATGAAAAGTTTTGTAAGATATTCTTGTGTTAACTACGATGAATGTGTTAGAAACGTGACCCTAGTTACAGTTTTTGTTGGGGTAAATGTTAGGTTGCCCTAGAAATTTTGGCTAAATGTCTACGTTTATTCATAGGTCAAATAATGTTATACTCGAAACGAGTGAACTTGATGAAGATAGTGTCAATTCAATAGTTCAGATGTCTGGTATCTTGGATAGATTGGTCACTTTGTTAGGGAATTTTGTAGATAATACGGCTTTTACCTGTTGCTGATTATGCGAGAAAAGTGGGAGCAATATCGAGTATTGGCATGGACCTGTTACTACTTTACCCTTTGATAATAGGGAATTTCAAGGATAGTTAGCTCGATTATTCATACGCGAGGTATGTTAGCGTTTCCTTTTGTACATTATATTCTTAGTTGCGATTATGATATGTTAGCTTTATTGATGCTAAAACCTTGTTGGTTAAGCATATATCTCGTTAGGTCAGTATCAATAAAAGAACTTTATTTTTATACTTATGTTTATCCAAAATGATACTCGAAATAATGACTTGAATCAATAGTTCAATAGATCACAGGTTTTGGTGGGATTGGTAGGGACTGCAGGGAATGGGTGGTTTTTGATTTAACTGATTTAACTGATTTACTTGCTTTAAAAAATCAGTAAACATTACGGCGTTTAACTGGTGAATATTTTATTCAAGAACCTTATTTTTATGTTATAATCTAGATCTAATTGCTTATCTCTATAAATATCAGTGTCTAAAACTTTCTTGTAATGTTTGCAAAAGTTTGCTTTCCATTTTGAATTTTCCGTCGAGGTCATTCCTTTTTTGTTTGTTAAATATAACGAAGTTGATGTAAAAAAATTTGTTACGGTCAGCATTATATTTCTTTGTCAGTATGATGTTTAAACAGGTTTGTGATAAATTTTTTTTAAAATATTACGATGTTTATGTAAAATTACATTGATATGTTTAGAGATATGCTTGAAAAAGTGTGAATAGGTTACGTTTTGTACGAAGTGTTAGGTAGTTTACTGCTGTTAAGTGCGGAAGTTTGTTAATGTTAGTAGTTTATTCGTACGTATGGTGTGTTAGGTTTGTCGTTGTACAATTATATTCTTAGTTCAGGTTATGTTTTGTGCAAGCTTTATTAATGTAAAAAACGTTGTTTACGTTAGCATATATTCGATGGTTATGTATATAAAGAACTTATTTTGTGTTATATTTGGATAAAAACTTTGTTATGTTTACAATTATTCGTTATGATATTTAGACAAGATTATGATAAATTCTTTTTTTAAATATTACTGTGTCAATGTAAAATTAACGTTAATATGTTAGAGATGTGCTTGGAAAAAAAGTATGAATAGGTTACATTTTGTATGCAATGTTAGTTACTTTACCGATGTTGTTAAGTGTGGAACTTTGTTAATGTTAACAGTTTATTTGTGCTTAAGTTGTGTTAGATTTGTAGTTGTACATTATTTTCTTAGTTCATATGATGCTATGTTAGCTTTATTAATGTGAAAACCTTGTTATTTTAGCAATATATTCGATGGTTAAGTATAATAAAGAAACATCATTTTTTGTGCTATGGTTTATTCCGAAATGATTCTCCGAAATGCGTCGTAAATCAATAGTGTTAATGTAAAATTAACCCTGGTATAATGTTAGAGATATGCTTGAAAAAAGTGTGAAAAGGTTACGTTTTGTACGCTACCTGATGCTAAGGTAACTTTTACTGTTGTTAAGTATCGACTTTGTTAATGTTAGTAGTTTATCCGTTAAGGTGTGTTAGGTTTTGTCATTGTACATTATATTCTTAGTTCTGGTAATGCTATGTTAGCTTTATTAATGTGAAAACAATGTTACGTTAGCATATATTCGTTGGTTAGTATATAAAGAATTTATTTTTGTACTATGTTTATCCGAAATGGTACTCGATATGTGACCTGAATCATTAGATCGAAAGATCAAAAGGTCATGGAAGGGATGGGTAGGGAGGGGCAGGGAGGGGATGGGGGGTTTGATTTACTGATTTTACTGATTTATTGTTTTAAATTCGGTAAACTATTACACTTTCTATATTTTTATTCAAAGAACTTATTTTTATGCTATGTTTGGATAAAACCTTGTTATGTTTGCAATTATTTGCTGGGATTATGATATTTAGGTAAGGTTATGATAAATTTTTGTTAAATTATTACTATCGATAATGTAAAAAAACTTGTTACGTTAGAATATAAGTCGTTGGTCTGTATGATAATCGGACAGGGTTATGATACAATTTTTGCTAATGTTACTTGTGTTTTGTAGATTAACGTTAAAATGTTGAGATATGCTTGAAAAAAAAGTATGAATAAGGTTACGTTTATGTAAATTTAGTTACTTTACTGGTGTTAAGTGTGGAAACTTTGTTAATGTTAAAGTTTTATTCGTGTGTAAGTTGTGGTTAGGTTTGTCTTTGTACATTATTTTCTTAGTTCATGTTACGGTATGTGTTAGCTTATTGATGTGGAAACCTTATTAGGTTAGAGTATATTCGTTGGATCAGTATGATAATTAAGCAATGTTGTGATAAAT
>JABUQX010034333.1:0-25017 GCA_015478945.1 Trachelipus rathkii
TCAGAATGTCCCCTGGAGAATTTAACATGTCCCCAGCACAATACAAACTGTCTCCATAACAATTCAAAATGTCCATGATTATCTAAATGTCCAGCAACAATTCAGAATTGTCCCCAGGAAGGATATTAAAATGTCACCCAGACAATACAAACTGTCCTTATCACAATTCAAAATGTCCCCCATGATTATCTAATATGTCCCAGCACAATTCAGAATGATCCCCAGAAATTAAAATGTCCCCAGCACAATACAAACTGTCCCCATCATAATTCAAAATGTCCCCTTTAATATCTAAAATGTCCCAGAACAATTCAGAA
This sequence comes from Trachelipus rathkii, assembly GCA_015478945.1. Lineage (NCBI taxonomy): Eukaryota > Metazoa > Arthropoda > Malacostraca > Isopoda > Trachelipodidae > Trachelipus > Trachelipus rathkii. The sequence goes on from JABUQX010034333.1 coordinate 318, forward strand.
TGACCCCAGGAGAATTTAAAATGTTCCCAGCACAATACAAACTGTCCCCATCACAATTCAAAATGTCCCATTGATTATCTAAAATGTCCGCATCACAATTCAAAATGTCCCCAGGAGAATTAAAATTGTCCCCAGCAACAATACAAACGTCCCCATCACAATCAAATATGTCCCAAATGAATAATCTAAAATGTCCAGCAACATTCAGAATGTCACCAGGACGAATTTAACTGTCGCACAACACAATACAAAATGACCCCATTACAAAATTCAAAATGTCCCCATGATTATCTAAAATGTCCCCGCACAATTCAGAATGTCCCCAGGAGATTTTAAATGTCGCCAGCACAATCCAAACTAATCTCCCCATCACAATTCAAAATTTCCCCATGATTATTTCTAAAATGTCCCAGAACAATTCAGAATGTCCCCAGGAGAATTTAAAATGTCCCCTAGCACAATACAAAATCTGTCCCATCACAATTCAATAATGTCCCATGATTTTAAAATGTCCCAGGCACAATTCAAAATGTCCCAGGAGAATTTAAATGTCCCAGCACAATACAAACTGTCCCAATCACAATTCAAAATGTCCCCATGATTATCTAAAATGTCCCAGCACAATTCAGAATGTCCCCAGGAGAATTTAAAATGTCCCCAGCACAATACAAACTGTCCCCATCACAATTCAAAATGTCCCCATGATTATCTGAAATGTCCATGCACAATTCAGAATGTCCCCAGGAGAATTTAAAAAAGCCCCAGCACAATACAAACTGTCCCCATCACAATTCAAAATGTCCCCATGATTATCTAAAATGTCCCAGCACAATTCAGAATGTCCCCAGAAGAATTTAAAATGTCCCCAGCACAATACAAACTGTCCCCATCACAATTCAAAATGTCCCAATTATACTAAAAAATCCCCCGCACAAATTCAGGAATGGTCCCCAGTGAGAATTTTAAAATGTCCCCACACATACAATATGTCCCCTCACAATTCAAAATGTCCCCATGATTATCTAAAATGTCCCAGCACAATTCAGAATGTCCCCAGGAGAATTTAAAATGTCCCCAGCACAATACAAACTGTCCCCATCACAATTCAAAATGTCCCCACGATTATCTAAAATGTCCCAGCACAATTCAGAATGTCCCCAGGAAAATTTAAAATGTCCCCAGCACAATACAAACTGTCCCTATCACAATTCAAAATGTCCCCATGATTTTCTAAAATGTCCTAGCACAAAACAAAATGTCCAAATTAGATTATTAAAAATGTCCCAGCACAATACAAACTGTCCCCATTCAAAAATACAAAAACCCCCCAATAATAATATAAAAACCCCCCCAAAAATTGAGAATCCCCCCAGGAAAATTTAAAATGTCCCCAACACAATACAAACTGTTCCTATCACAATTCAAGATGTCCCCATGATTATCTAAAATGTCCCAGCACAATTCAGAATGTCCCCAGGAGAATTTAAAATGTCCCCAGCATAAAACAAAAACTCCCCCCATCACAATTCAAATGTCCCATGATTAACTAAAATGTCCCAGCACAATTTCAGAATCTCCCCAAGGAGATTTAAAATGTCCCCCATTCACAATACAAACTTGTCCCATCCACAATTCAAAATTCCCCAGAGTTATCTAAAATGCCCAGCGACAATTTCAGAATGTCCCCAGAGAAAAATTTAAAATGTCCCCCAACATACAATACAAACTGTCCCTATCACAATTCAAAATGTCCCCATGATTAACTAAAATGTCCCAGCACAATTCAGATGTCCCCAGGAAAGAATTTAAAAATGTCCCCAGCAACAATCCAAACTATCCCCTCAAACAATCAAATGTCCCCCATGATTATCTAAAAATGTCCAGCACATTCCAGAATGGTCCCAAGGGAAGTGTTAAAAATGTCCCCAGCACAATACAGACTGTCCCCATCACATCAAAATGTCCCTATGATTATCTAAAATGTCCAAGCACAATTCAGAATGTCCCCAGAAGAGTTTAAAATGTCCCCAGCACAATACAAACTGTCCTTATCACAATTCAAAATGTCCTCATGATTATCTAAAATGTCCCAGCACCAATTCAAGAAGTGTGTCCAGGAGAATTTAAAATGTCCCCAGCACAATACAAACTGTCCCCCATCACAATTCAAAATGTCCCTATGATTATCTAAATGTCCAAGCATCAATTCAGAATGTCCCCAGAAGAGTTTTTAAAATTGTCCCCACACAATAAAATCTGTCCCATTCACAAAATTCCCAAAGAATGTCCCCATGTTATCCAAAATGTCCCAGGCACAATTCAGAATGTAGGAGAATTTAAAATGGTCGCCAGCACAATACAAACCCTGTCCCCCATGCCACATTCAAAAATGTCCCCATGAATATCTAAAATTCCCAGCACAATTCAGAATGTCCCCAGGAGAATTTAAAATGTCCACAACACAATACAAACTGTCCCCATCACAATTAGTTAAGGTTACTATGTTAGTTCTAACCTATTAGTTAAGGTTATTATGTTAGTCCTAGCTTATTAGGTTAGGTGATTAAGATAGTCCTAACCTATTAGTTTAGGTTATTACGTTAGTTCTAAGCTATTAGTTTAGGTTCCTATGTTAGTCCTAATATATTTGTTTAGGTTATTATGTTAATCCTAAAGTATTAGTTTAGTTTATTATGTTAGTCCTAACATATTAATTTAGGTTATTATGTTAGTCCTAAAATTTTAGTTTAGGTTATTATGTTAATCCTAACTTATTAGTTTAGGTTATAATGTTAGTCCTAACCAATTAGTTTAGGTTATCTCGGTTAATCCTAACCTATTATTTTAGGTTGTTATGTTAGTCCAAAAATATTACTTTAGGTTATCTCGGTTAGTCCTAACCTATTAGTTTAGGTTATTATGTTAGTCATAACCTTTTAGTTTAGGATAATATGTTAGTCCTAACCTATTTTTTTAGGTTTTTATGTTAATCGTAAACTATTAGTTTAGGTTATTATGTTAGTCCTAACATATTAGGTTAGGTTATTATGTTAGTCCAAACCTATTAGTTTAGGTTATTATGTTAGTATTAACATTAGTTTTTTAATTTTGTTAGTCCTAACCTATTAGTTTAGGTTATTATGTTAGTCCAAACCTATTAGCTTAGGTTATTATGTTAGTCCTAGCATATTAGTTTAGGTTATTATTTTAGTCCATACCTATTAGTTTAGGTTTATATTATATTCTTAACCTATCAGTTTAGGTTATTATATTAGTAATCACCTATCAGTTTGGGTTATTATGTTAGTCCTAACCTATTAGTTTAGGTTATTATGTTAGTCCTAACCTATAAGTAAAGGTTATTATGTTAGTCCTAACCTATTAGTTTTTATTCTATTATGTTAGTTCTAAAATATTTATTTAGGTTATTGTTATTATATATTAGTTTGGGTTATTATGTTAGTAATATCCTAAGAGTTTAGGTTATTATGTTAGTCCTAACCTATTAGCTTGGGTTACTATGTTAGTTTTAACCTATTAGTTAAGGTTATTATGTTAGTCCTTACCTATTAGTTAAGGTTATTATGTTAGTCCTAACCTATTGTTTTAGGTAATTATGTTAGTCCTAACCTAGTGGTTTATGTTATTACGTTAGCCCTAACCTCCTAGTTTAGGTTATTATGTTGATCCTATCCTATTAGATTAGGTTATCTTGGTTAGTCCTTACCTATTAGTTTAGGTTATTATGTTAGTCCTAACGTTTTAGTTTAGTTAATTATGTTACTCCTAACATATTTATTTAGGTTATTATGTTAGACCTAACTTATTAGTTTAGATTATTATGTTAGTCCTTTTTTATTAGCTAATGTTATTATGTTAGTCCTAACCAATTAGTTTAGGTTATTATGTTAGTCCTAACCTAACAGTTTTGGTTATAGTTAGTCGCTAAACCTATCAAGTGTTGGGTTATTATGTTTAGTCCTAAACTCTATTAGTCTTGAGTTATTATGTTAGACCTAACCTGTTAGTTTAGGATATCATTTGAGTCCTAATCTATTAGTTTAAGGTTATTATGTTAGTAATAACCTATTAGTTTAGGTTATTATATTAGTCTTATCCTATTAGTTTAGGTTATCTCGGTTAGTTCTAACCTATTAGTTTAGGTTACTATATTAGTTCTAACCTATTAGTTAAGGTTATTATGTTAGTACTAACCTATTACGTTAGGTTATTATGATGGTCCTAACCTATTAGTTTAGATTACTATGTTAGTCCTAACATATTAGTTTAGGTTATTATGTTAGTCTAATCTATTAGTTTAGGTTATTATGTTTATAGTCACTTGAAGTTGCGTTATGTTTGATGTTTAGTTGATATGTAGGTTGCTGATTATCGAGATTAGGTTAGGTTTTAGGTTAATTATGTTAGCCCAAACCTATTAGTTTAGGTTATTATGTTAGTCCTAACCTATTAGTTTAGATTATTATGATAGTATTAACATGTTAGTTTAGGTTATTATGTTAGTCTTATCCTATTAGCTTAGGTTATTATGTTAGTCCTAACCTATTTGTTTAGGTTATTATATTAGTGCTAACCTATTATTTTAGGTAATTATGTTAGTCCTAACCTATTTTTTTAGGTTATTATGTTTGTCCTAATCTTTTGGTCTAGGTTATATGTTTTTCCTAACCTAATAATTTAGGTTATTATGTTAATCCTAACCTGTTAGTTTAGTTTATTTTGTTAGTCTTAATCTAACAGTTAAGGTTATTATGTTAGTCCTAACCTATGAGTTTAGGTTATTATATTAGTCCTAACCTCTTAGTTTAGGTTATTATGTTAGTTCTAGCCTATTAGTTTAGGTTATTATGCTAGTCCTAACCTATTAGTTTAGGTTATTGTTAGTCCTAACATATTAGTTTAGGTTATTATGTTAGTCCTAACCTATTTGTTTAGATTATTATGTTAGTCCTAACCTATTGGTTTAGGTTATTATGATAATCCAAATCTATTAGTTTAGGTTATTATGTTAGTCCTAACCTATTAGATTAGGTGATTATGTTAGTACTAGCCCATTGGTTTAGGTTATTATGTTGGTCCTAAATATTAGTTTAGGTTATTATGTTAGTCCTACCATATTAGTTTAGGTTATTATGTTAGTCCTAACCTATTATTTCAGGTAATTATGTTAGTCCTAACGTATTGGTTTAGATTATTAGGTTAGTCCTAACCTTTCAGTTTTGGTTATTATGTTAGTCCTAACCTAATAGCTTAGGTTATTATGTTAGTTCTAACCCATTGGTTTATTTTTTATGTTAGTCCTAACCTATTAGTTTAGGTTTATATGCTAGTCGTAACCTATTAGTTTAGGTTATTATGTTAGTTCTAACATATTAGGTTAGGTTATTTATGTTAGGTTAGGTTATTATCTTTAGTTATTATGTTAGTAATTAACCTATTAGTTTAGTTATTACGTTAGTTTCTAAACATATTAATTTTGATTATTTAAGCATAACCTAATTGTTTAGGTTATTATGTTAGTGCCGTAACATATTAGCTTAGGTTATTATTTTAGTCCTAACCTTTTAGTTTAGGTTATTATGTTAGTCATAACCTATCAGTTTAGGTTATTATGTTAGTCCTAACCTATCAGTTTAGGTTATTATGTTAGTCCTACCTATTAGTTTAGGTTATTGTGTTAGTCCTAACCTATTAGTTTATGTTATTATGTTAGTCCTAACCTATTAGTTTAGGCTATTATGTTATTTCTAAAATATTTCTTTAGGTTATTATGTTAATCCTTACCTATTAGTTTGGGTTATTATGTTAGTCTTAACCTAGTAGTTTAGGTTATTATGTTATTCCTAACCTATTAGTTTAGGTTACTCTGTTAGTTCTAACCTATTAGTTAAGATTATTATGTTAGTCCTAACTTATTAGTTTATTTTACTATGTTAGTCCTAACCTATTATTTTTGGTAATTATGTTAGCTAACCTATTGGTTTATGTTATTACGTTAGTACTAACCTATTAGTTTAGTTTATTATGTTAGTCCTATCCTATTATTTTAGGTTATCTCGGTTAGTTCTAACCTATTAGTTTAGGTTATTATGTTAGTCCTAAAGTATTAGTTTAGTTTATTATGTTAGTCCTAACATACTAATTTAGGTTATTATGTTTAGATTATTATGTTAGTTTATTAGTTTAGATTATTATGTTAGTCCTTACTAATTAGTTTAGGTTATTATGTTAGTCCTAACATATTGGTTTAGGTTATTATTTTAGTCCTAACCCATTAGTTTAGGTTATTATGCTAGTCCTAACCTATCAGTTTTGGTTATTATGGTAGTCATAACCTTTCAGTTTGGTTTATTATGTTAGTCCTAACCTATTAGTTTGGGTTATTATGTTAGTCCTAACCTGTTAGTTTAGGTTATCATGTTAGTTCTAACCTATTAATTTAGGTTATTATGTTAGCAATAACCTATGAGTTTAGGTTATTATGTTAGTCCTATCCTATTAGTTTAGGTTATCTCGGTTAGTCCTAACCTATTAGTTTATGTTACTATGTTAGTTCTAACCTATTAGTTAAGGTTATTATGTTAGTCCTAGCTTATTAGGTTAGGTGATTATAATAGTCCTAACTTATAAGTTTAGGTTATTATGTTAGTCCTAACCTATAAGTTTAGGTTATTACGTTAGTCCTAACCTATTAGTTTAGGTTATTATGTTAGTCCTATCTCGGTTAGTCCTAACCTATAAGGTTAGGTTATAATGTTAGTCCTAAAGTATTAGTTTAGTTAATTATTTTAGTCTCCTAACATATTTATATAGGTTATTATATTAGACCTAACTTATTAGTTTAGATTATTATGTTAGTCCTTTTTTATTAGCTAAGGTTATTATGTTTGTCCAAACATATTAGTTTAGGTTATTATTTTAGTCCTAACCAATTTGTTTAGGTTATTATGTTAGTCCTAACCTATCAGTTTTGGTTATTATTTTAGTCCTAACATATCAGTTTGGGTTATTATGTTAGTTCTAACCCATTAGTTTTGGTTATTATGTTAATCCTAACCATTTAGTTTAGGGTATCATGTTAGTCCTAGTCTTATAGTTTAAGTTATTATGTTAGTAATAACCTATTAGTTTAGGTTATTAAGTTAGTCCTATCCTATTAGTTTAGGTTATCTCGGTTAGTCCTAACCTATTAGTTTAGGTTACTATGTTAGTTCTAACCTATTAGTTAAGGTTATTATGTTAGTCCTAACCTATTACGTTAGGTTATTATGATAGTCGTAAATTAGGTTGTAATTGTTAGTACCTAACCAAGAAGTTTTAGGTTATTACGTTAGTCCTAACCTATTAGTTTAGGTTGTTATGTTAGTCCTAATATATTTGTTTAGGTTATTACGCTAGTCCTAACCTATTAGTTTAGGTTGTAATGTTAGTCCTAACCTATTAGTTTAGGTTATTATGTTAGTCCTAACCTATTAGTTTAGGTTATTACGGTAGTCCTAACCTATTAGTTTAGGTTGTTATGTTAGTCCTAATATATTTGTCTAGGTTATTATGTTAGTCTAACCTATTAGTTTAGGTTATTATGTTAATCCTAAAGTGTTAGTTTAGTTTATTATATTAGTCCTAACATATAAATTTAGGTTATTATGTTAGTCCTAACCTATTAGTTTAGGTTATTATGCTAGTCCTAACCTATTCGTTTAGGATATTATTTTAATACTAACCTATTATTTTAGGTAATTATGTTAGTCCGAACCTATTGTTTAGGGTTATTATGTTTGTCAAAATCTTTTGGTTTAGGTTATTATGTTTTTCCTAACATAATAGTCAAGGTTATTATGTTAATCCTAACCTGTTAGTTTAGTTTATTATGTAAGTCTTAATCTAACAGTTAAGGTTATTATGTTAGTCCATAACCTATAGTTAGTTATTATGTTAGTCCTAACCTCTTAGTTTAGGTTATTATGATAGTTCTAACCTATTAGTTTAGGTTATTATGCTAGTCCTTACCTATTAGTTTAGGTTATTGTGTTAGTCTTAACATATTAGTTTAGGTTATTATGTTAGTCCTAACCTATTTGTTTAGATTATTATGTTAGTCCTAACCTATTAGGTTAGTATGTTAAGTCCAAACCATTAGTTTAGGTTATTATTGTTAGTCCCTTAACCTATTAAGAATTAGGTTATTATGTTAGTACTAACCCATTAGTTTAAGGTTATATGTTGGTCCTAAATATTAGTTTAGGTTATTATGTTAGTCCTAACCTATTAGTTTAGGTTATATATGTAGTCCTACACCTACTTATTTCAGGTAATTAAATGGTTAGTCCTAACGTATTGGTTTAGATTATTATGTTAGTCCTAACCTTTTAGTTTATGTTATTATGTTATTCCTAACCTAATAGTTTAGGTTATTATGTTTAGTTCTAACCTATTTAGTTATTTTATGTTAGTCCTAACCTATTAGTTTAGGTTTATATGCTGGTCGTAACCTATTAGTTTAGGTTATTATGTTAGTCCTAACATATTAGGTTAGGTTATTAGGTTCGTGCAAACCTATTAGTTTAGGATATTATGTTAGTATTAACCTATTAGTTTAGTTATTATGTTAGCCTTAACATGTTAGTTTAGGTTATTATTGTTAGTCCAAACTTTTAGTTTAGGTTATTATGTTAGTCATAACATATTAGCTTAGGTTATTATTTTAGTCCTAACCTATTAGTTTTAGGTTATTAGTTAGCATAACCTATCAGTTTAGGTTATTATGTTATTCTTAACCTATCAGTTTGGGTTATTATGTTAGTCCTATCCTAGTAGTTTAGGTTATTATGTTTGTCCTAACCCTATTAAGTTTAGGTTATTATGTTAGTCCTAAATTATTAGTTTAGGCTATTATGTTATTTCTAAAATATTTCTTTAGATTATTAGGTTAATCCTTACCTATTAGTTTGGGTTATTATGTAGATCATACAGTTTGGGACTTATTAATTTTAGTCCTCACCTATTAGTTTAGGTTACTACTCTGTTTTTAGTTATAACCTATTATTTTAAATAATAGTTTCAACTATTAATTTTTAGTAATTATGTAGTCCTAATCCTATTGTTTATGTTTTGACGTTTAGTACTAACCTATTAGATTAGTTTTATTATGTTTAGTCCTATCCCTACTTATTTTAGGTTATCTTCGGTTAGTTTCTAACGCTATTAGTTTAGTTATTGATTGTTAGTCTAAAGTATTAGTTTTAGTTTATCATGTTAGTCCTAACATATTAATTTAGGTTATTATGTTAGTCCTAACTTATTAGTTTAGATTATTATGTTAGTGCTTACTAATTAGTTTAGGTTATTATGTTAGTTCTAACATATTGGTTTAGGTTATTATTTTAGTCCTAACCCCTATTAGTTTAGGTTATTATGTTAGTCCTAACCTATCAGTTTTGGTTATTATGTTAGTCCTCACCTATCAGTTTGGTTATTAGTAGTCCATAACTATTTAGTTTGGTTATTCATGTTATGTCCTAACCTGTTTATCTTAGGTTATCATGTTATTCTAACCTATTAAGTCTTAGGTTATTATGTTAGCAATAACCTATTATTATAGGGTATTATGTTAGTCCTATCCTATTAGTTTAGGTTACTATGTTAGTTCTAACCTAGTTAAGGTTATTATGTTAGTCCTAGCTTATTGGGATAGGTGATTATGATAGTCCTAACCTACTAGTTTAGGTTATTATGTTAGTCCTAACCTATTAGTTTAGGTTATTACGTTAGTCCTAAACCTAATTAGTGTTAGGTTCTTATGTTAGTCTAATATAGTTTGTTTAAGTTATTATGTTAGTCCTAAAAGTATTAGATTTTAAGTTATTATGTTTATCCACAAGACGATATTTCAAGTGCTATCACTACATTACGTGTTTATTTTAAATCATCTACTTCAACGACCTCAACCATCTAATCAAAATATTACGAACATTACACTTTCATACGATCTAATTGTTAGTCCTAACCATATATTAAGATATTCAAAGCTGCATCATAAGCTTCAACTGACACATTACCGGAAACTAAACACTCTATAACTTGATATTTGAAAACACTCACCGTTTGTTCACAATCACAATCAACAACAAAATATCAACTGATCATTCTTATAGATAATATCAAACAAGCAAGTACGGTATTAAAGCACACACTTTATATCAGCTGCTCACAGACGATTACAACTACAAATAATCATACTCAGAACTATTCCCACACATAACCATATAAAAAGTTAATACAATATACAGTTAATTGATGTATCATAAGATAACTTAATACAAATCCACCAAAATATCATTAATATATGAATCGGTCGCCTTTCCAAAACACTAAGTCGAAGTTAGCTACCCTAATCTATTAGTAGGTTATTATGTTAGTCTTAACCTATTATTTTAGGTAATTATGCTAGTCCTTTTTAGTTTTGGTTATTACGTTAGTCCTAACCTATAGGTTTAGGTTATTAATTTCTCGTCCTAACCTATTAGTTTAGTTATTATGTTAGCCTTAACATGTTTGTTTAGGTTATTATGTTAGTCCAAATTTATTAGTTTAGGTTATTATGTTAGTCGTAACATATTAGCTTAGGTTATTATTTTAGTCCTAACCTATTAGTTTAGGTTATTATGTTAGTCATAACCTATCAGTTTAGGTTATTATGTTAGTCCTAACCTATCAGTTTGGGTAATTATGTTAGTCCTAACCTATTAGTTTATGTTCTTATGTTAGTCCTAATATATTTGTTTAGGTTATTATGTAAGTCCTAACCTATTAGTTTAGGTTGATATGTTAGTCCTATCCTATTAGTTTAGGTTGTCTCGGTTAGTCCTAACCTATTAGTTTAGGTTATCATTTTAGTCCTAACCTATTAGTTTAGGTTATTATGTTAGTCCTAAAATATTACTTTAAGTTATCTCGGTTAGTCCTAACCTATTAGTTTAGGTTATTATGTTAGTCCTAACCTATTATTTTAGGTAATTATGCTAGTCCTAGCCTTGTGGTTTATGTTATTACGTTAGTCCTAACCTATTAGTGTAGGTTATTATGTTAGTCCTAAAGTATTATGTTTAGTTAATTATGTTAGTCCTAACATATTTTATTTAGGGTTATTGATGTCAGACAATAAACTTATTAAGTTAGATATTATGGTTAGTCCCTTTTTTATTAGCTAGGTATTATGTTAGTCCCTAACATATTAGTTTAGTTATTATTTTAGTCCTAACCAATTTGTTTAGGTTATTATGTTAGTCCTAACCTATCAGTTTTGTTTATTATGTTAGTCCTAACCTATCAGTTTAAGTTATTGTTAGTCCTAACCTATTAGTTTCGGTTATTATGATAATCCTAACCTGTTAGTTTAGGTTATCATGTTAGTCCTAATCTATTAGTTTAGGTTATTATGTTAGTAATAACCTATTAGTTTAGGTTATTATGTTAGTCCTTTCCTATTAGAATAGGTTATCTCGGTTAGTCCTAACCTATTAGTTTAGGTTACTATAATAGTTCTAACCTAATTTAATTGAAAGGTTATTATGTTGTCTAACCGTATTACGTTTAGGTTATTATGAATGAGTCTAACCTATCTAGTTAGGTTATTCATGTTAGTCCTTAAACATGTTTAAGTTAGGTTATATGTTAGTCTTATCCTATTAGCTTCGGTTATTATGTTAGTCCTAACCTATTCGTTTAGGTTATTATTTTAATCCTAACCTATTATTTTAGGTAATTATGTTAGTCCTAACCTATTGTTTTAGGTTATTATGTTTGTCCTAATCTTTTGGTTAAGGTTATTATGTTTTTTCTAACCTAATAGTTTTGGTTATTATGTTAATCCTAACCTGTTAGTTTAGTTTATTGTGTTAGTCTTAATCTAAAAGTTAAGGTTATTAGGTTAGTCCTAACTTATTCGTTTAGGTTATTATGATAGTCCTAACCCTTAGTTTAGGTTATTATGTTAGTCCTAACCTATTAGTTTAGGTTATTATGCTAGTCCTAACCTATTAGTTTAAATTCGTTTTAGGACATATTAAGTTTAGGTTATTATGTTAATCCTAACCTATTTGTTTAGATTATTATGTTAGTCCTAACCTATTAGTTTAGGTTATTATGTTAGTCCAACCCTATTAGTTTAGGTTAATATGTTAGTCCTAACCTATTAGATTAGGTTATTATGTTAGTACTAATCAATTAGTTTAGGTTATTATGTTGGTCCTAAATATTAGTTTAGGTTATTATGTTAGTCCTAACCTATTAGTTTAGGTTATTATGTTAGTCATAACCTATTATTTCAGGTATTTATGTTAGTCTTAACGTATTGGTTTAGATTATTATGTTATTCCTAACCTTTCAGTTTAGGTTATTATGTTAGTCCTAACCTATTAGTTTATTTTTATGTTAGTTCTAACCTATTAGTTTAGGTTGTTATGCTAGTCCTAATCTATTAGTTTTGATTTTTAGGTTAGTCCTAACCTATTAGTTTAGGTTATAATGTTAGGCCAAACCTATTAGTTTAGGTTATTATACTAGTCCCAACTTATTAGTTTATTTTATTATATTAGTCCTATCCTATTAGTTTAGGTTATTATGTTAGTCCTAACCTATAAGATCAAGTCATTTTGTCAGCCCTAACATATTAGATTAGAAAATTTTGTTAGGAATAACCTATTAGTTTATTTTATTATGTTATTCCTAACCTATTAGTTTAGGTTATTATGTTAGTCCTAACCAATTGGTTTAGGTTATTATTGTTACTCCTAACCAATTTTTTATGTAATATTTTTAATCCTAACCTATTAGTTTTGGTTATTATGTTAGTGCTAACCTATAAGTTTAAGTTATTATGTTAGTCCTACCCTATTAGTTTAGGTTATTATGTTAGTCATAACCTATTAGTTAGGTTATGTTAGTTCTAACTTATTAGCTTAGGTTATTTGGCTAGTTCTAACCTATTAGTTTAGGTTATTCTGTTAGTTAACCTATTATTTTTGTTCATTATGTTAGTCCTAACCTATTGGTTTAGGTTATTATGTTAGTCCTAACCTTTTGGTTTAGGTTATTATTTTAGTCCTAACATAATAGTTTAGGTTACTATGTTAGTCCTAACCTCTTAATTAAGGTTATTATGTTAGTCCTAAACTATTAGTTTATGTTATTATTGTAGTCCTAATCTTTTAGTTTAGACATTTATGTTAGTCCTACCCTATTAGTTAAGGTTATTATGTTAAGAACAACCTATTAGTTTCCGTTATGTTAGTCCTAACCTATTTGTTTAGATTATTATGTCAGTTCTAACCTACTAGTTTAGGTTATTATGTTAGTCCAAACCTATTAGTTTAGGTTATTATGTTAGTCCTAACCTATTAGATTAGGTTATTATGTTAGTACTAACCTATTAGTTTAGGTTATTATGTTGGTCCTAAATATAAGTTTAGTTTATTAAGTTTGTCCTAACCTATTAGTTTAGGTTATTATGTTAGTCATAACCTATTATTTCAGGTAATTATGTTAGTCCTTACGTATTGGTTTAGATTATTATGTTAGTCCTAACCTTTTAGTTTAGGTTATTATGTTAGTCCTAAAAAAATAGTTTAGCTTATTATGTTAGTTCTAACCTATTAGTTTTATTTTATGTTAGTCCTAACCTATTAGTTTAGGTTGTTTTGCTAGTCCTAATCTATTAGTTTTGATTTTTAGGTTAGTCCTAACCTATTAGTTTAGGTTATAAATGTTAGGCCAAACCTATTAGTTTTAAGGGTTATATATCTAGTCCCAACTTATTAGTTTATTTTATTATATTAGTCCTATCCTATTAGTTTAGGTTATTATGTTAGTTCTAACTTATTAGCTTAGGTTATTTGGTTAGTCCTAACCTATTAGTTTAGGTTATTATGTTAGTCCTAACCTATTAGTTTAGGTTATTATGTTAGTCCTAACCTATTAGTTTAGGTTATTCTGTTAGTCCTAACCTATTATTTTTGGTAATTATGTTAGTCTAACCCTTATTGGTTTAGGTTATTATGTTAGTCCTAACCTTTTGGTTTAGGTTATTATTTAAAAGGACTAAGTCCTATTTATTCCTAAAAACAAAAAATATCAACAAGTGATTGAACTAAGTACTCATCCAATCTTTATAAAAATTTACATTTTTACATTATAATTCAACGTGATACACAAATTTGATTTAGATAATTTTTTTGTATACCAAAAAATTTTACCCAATACCCAATTTCATGCACAAATGTCTATAGCGCTCGGGTACCCTAATGTCGAAATGATTGTTTTCATTTGAACTGTAAGAATGGTAGCTCTATTAATGAAAAATACTGTGGATGAATTTTTGATATCTGCAGTAGTAGGAGGGTCATATTGTCGCCCCAAAAACCCAAAACTAGCAAAAATCCAAAAAATTGTTGACTCTCTGTCACATAATTCAAAAAACTGAAAAATATGCTACTTTTAGAAAATTTTTACTCTTGACAATTATCTAGAGAGTGTATAAACCTGCAGCTTTCATTTAGAACACATCTCCACATTGTTTGCTCTTCATGAGATAGAACTTCTCAAGTCTGAAATTTTTTCAAAAACCATATTTTGAGAAAACAAGCTTTAAAATTTAGGAAAGTCCATAACTTTTTATATATAAGAGATAGAGTTTTGAAACTTGAAGATGATATAGGCGCTCTACATATAATCATACTGTTCCCGTTGATACCAGTATTATCTTTATAAAAAAAAAATTAGAAAAAAGTTACTTAACAAGAGAACCACGAAACAAAAACAGTCATACAAACTTGAATAGCGTTCTTTTATTTTGTTTGATTAATTAACTTGAAATTTTTGCAAACAATACTTGCTAAATGTATCATAAAAAATACTGTAGGATGATTTTTGATACTGCTTCAAAACTTTTTTATGCCATTTCATGCAAATATCACATGACCAGAAATTTTTTTTTGAAATTTTTATTTGAAATTTCTGTAAGTGATACAGGCTTCAAATTTGAACATAATATATATATATATATACATATATTCTAACTCTCCTGTAAATTTGAAAGAATTAAGTTACATAGAAAAAAAATTAAATATATTTCTGTGTATTTCTCGGATCTGTAAATATACCGTACCCAAAGTTCATACAAAATTGTGTATATAGCGCTCAGGTACCCTATGTCGAAATGATTTGTTATTTGAACTGTAGAATGATAGTTCTATTATAAAAAAACTGTAGGATGAATTTTTCCTATTTGCAACCAAAAAAAAGTTCTCTGACCAATTACCTATAGCTACCCAAAACTTTCAAAAATCCAAAAAAAATTTGACTCTCTGTCACATAATCCAAAAAACTGAAGAATATACTTTCCTTAGATGATTATTTACTCCTAACTTTTATTTAGAGGGTGTATAAACTTGCCACTTTTATTTAGAACATATCTCCACATTATTTGCTCTTCATGAGGCAGAACTTTTCAAGTCTGGAAATTTTTCAAAAAATAAGGTTCTTTTATAAGAAATTAAATTTTTAATTTTAAGAAAATCTATAACTTTTTATATATAAGAGATAGAGTTTTGAAACTTGAAGATGATATAAATATACATATATCTTACATGTCCTGAAAATTTGAAAGTATTATCTATTATAAAAAAAAAAATTAGAAAAATATTTCTGTACCACACAAACCATGAAAGCTGTATAGGCACACAAACATGAATAGCGTTCTGAATCCCTTTGTTGAAGTTACTTGAAATTTGAAATATAATTTTCTAAATGTATTATAAAAAATACTGTAGGATGATTTTTTGATAACTGTCTTTAAAAAATTTTCATGGCAATTCTCACTCCATGTCAAAAAAATTTGAAATTTTTTTATTTGAAATTCGAGAAATTCCAAAACCTTTTTTCTATAACAGATGCAGGCTTCAAATTTGAACAAAATATACATATACATACATTCTAACTTTCCTGTAAATTTGAAAGAATTAGGTTTTATAGAAAAAAAATAAACAAATATTTCTGTATATTTCTTAGATCGGTAAATATAACTCAAAAAAGTCATAAAAAATTAAAAGTAACTTTATTTATATAAAAGATACAGGCTTGAAATTTGAACTATATATATATAATATATATATATATATATATATATATATATTTATATATATATATATATATATAATATATATATATATTAATATATATATATATATATATATATATTATATATATATATATATTATATAATATATATATATATATATAATATATATAATATATATATAGATATAATAATATATTATATATAAATATAATATCATAGATGGTACTGTAAAAAATAATACAGTACTTACATTTTAAATTTGTCCACTTTCTCATCAGCTTCCAGAAGGACAATCCCCCCAATTATAAAATATATATATATATATATATATATATATATATATATTATATATATATACTACGTAATAATATATATATATATATATATATATATAATACTAATATATATTATATATATAATTGGTATTCAAATAATTGAATTTTCTGGGATGCCCAACTTGTAATCCTGTTTTAATATTTTAATGTAGTTTAATATATAATACCCACATATATATTTATATAATATATATATACCACATATATATATATATAACTATATATTATATATATATATATAATATATATATATAATATATATATATATATATATAATATATATATACGTATATATAATATATGTTTATTAGTGGCCATTTAAGGAATATAAATATGTGTGACTCACTTAAAATTTTTAAATTCATAACTTTACTAAAAGATTGATTAGCTTTGGGCATCATTGCGATTTGAAGAAGGGTATCAACTCAAGTTGAGCTCATGTCATCTAACGGTGAAGTAAATATATATATATATATATACCTATATATAAATCTTATATATAATAATATATATATAATATTATATATATATAATATATATATATATAATATATATAATATATAAATATATATATATATAATATATATATATATATATATATATTTAATAATTATTATATATATTATATATATATTATAATATATATATAATATATTTTAGTTTTTTACTGTTTTCTGTGATTTTCAGAGTGTAAGTTTGGCGAGGTTTTTATTTTCGCGAATTCTTGCGCGCTGAGTAGTTGACTAACCTAACCTAACCTAACTAACCTAACCCAACGTAACCTAACCAACCTAACCTAATATAACCTAACCTACGAAAATTACTATGTATATCGCAAGAATTCGCTAAATTAAAAACCGCGCCAAACTTACATTCGAAAAGAACAGTCCATAAAATACTAAAAAGCTTAATAATAATATAATATATATATATATAATATTTATATATATATATATATATATATATGATAATAATATACTATATATATATATATATATATATATAATATATTATATATATATAATATATAAATATATATATATATATATATATATATATATATATATATATATATATATATATAAAACTTGATAAGCAAAATTAAAAAATCTTGTATGGATTTTTTTTGGCTTTTTTTTTTTTAACATATATTTTATCTATATTTAATATCTATTTTAACTGAAGAAATATTTAATTAAACACTTAATTAAATCACATAACATTTCCTTTAAAATTCACAAACACACATACAAAGAAAATAATTCAGCAAAACTTTATTTACTAATAGAGAAATGAAAATGACTGACTTTTTCAGATTTTCTATGGACTTCTTTGGCTTTTTTTTTATAAATAAATATCTATTTTAACAAGAAATATTTAATTATACACTTAATTAATTAAATCACATAACATTTCCTTTAAAATTCACATAATAAACACAAATACATAGAAAATAAACAGCTAAGCTTCTTTACAATTAGCCAAATGAAAATGACCTTGGAATTTCAGAAGTAAACAGACTCACAGTGTAGAAAATAGTATTGATAAAATACGAATTTCAAGAAAAATAATCGATTCTATCTCTTCAATTTATCGAACAAAAAAACATTATAAAGTATATTTTGTATATATGTGAAAAAAAAACATAAAAAACAGCTTCTGAACTACCAAATTTCGAAAAATTATTTAAAAAAATTTTTAATTTTCGTTATCTTATTAAAGAACTTTAGGAGCATATAAACTAAAAAATATGAATTTTCAGCTATTTTTACATATAATTAATCGATTTTCGATATATCAATACACATTAAAAAAAACATTTCTTAAATTTAAAATAAGCAATGTTTACAAATTTTTCTGATTTCGAAAATTTGAAAATTGATTAATTAGCAGTTCTAGATAAACATATTTTATATAATAAGCATAAAACACTAAAAAAAAAAAATTACATTAACGATTCGAAATTATAATAATAATAAAACTGAAAACACAAGAAATCAAGAAAATTTTTTAAATTCAAGAGGTTGTTTCTAATTACAATTCATAACAAACCTAAATAAAACTAAAATTTAGTCCTAATATAATAATTTAGGTTACTATGTTGGTCATAACCTCTTAATTAAGGTTATTATGTTTTATATGATAATCGATTCTATCTCTTCAATTTATCGAACAAAAAAACATTATAAAGTATATTTTGTATATATGTGAAAAAAAACAAAAAACAGCTTCTGAACTACCAAATTTCGAAAAATTATTAAAAAATCTATTTATTTTGGTATTTACAAAGACTTAAGGATGCATATAAACTAAAATTGAAATTTTCAGCTATTTTTACATATAATTAATCGATTTTCGATATATCAATACAACATTAAAAAAAAAACATTTCTTAAAATTTAAAATAAGCAATGTTAATTTTGTTTGATTCGAAAATTTGAAAATTGGCGGGTTGTTGAGCTCTAGGATTAAACAAATTTTATATAAAATACTTTATGAATCACTTAAGAAAAATAATTACATTATACGATTTGGGGATGATCGATATATTTTAATATGAAAAAATAAAAATATCAAGAAAATTTTTTAAAAAAAAGTGAAAATCTATTACGCGGCAAAAAATCTTACTCCCCCCTAAAATTTAGTCCTAATATAATAATTAAGGTTACTATGTTGGTCATAACCTCTTAATTAAGGTTATTATGTTAGTCCTAACCTATTAGTTTAGGTTATTAATGTAGTCCTAATCTTTTAGTTTAGACATTTATGTTAGTCCTACCCTATTAGTTTAGGTTATTATGTTAAGAACAACCTATTACTTTCCGTTATGTTAGTCCTAACCTATTAGTTTAGGTTATTTTGTTAGTTCCAACCTATTAGTTTAGGTTGTTATGTTAGAAATAACTTATTATTTTTGGTTATTATGTTAGTCTTAACCTGTTAGTTTAGTTTGTTACGTTAGTCCTAACCTATTAGCTTAGGTTATTATGTAACGGCAAACCTTTTAGTTTAGGTTATAATGTTAGTCCTAACCTATTAGTTTAGGTTATTATATGAGTCCTAACCTATTAGTTTAGGTTATGTTAGTAATAACCTATTAGTTTAGGTTATTATATTAGTTCAATCCTATTAGTTTAGGTTATTATGTTAGTCCTAACCTATTTGTTAATGTTATTTTGTTAGTCCTATCCTATAGGTTTTGGACATTTTTTTAAGCAAACCTATTAGTTTAGGTTATTATGTTAGTCCTAACCTATTAATTTAGGTTAATATTCTAATCCTAACCTATTAGTTTTGGTTATTATGTTAGTCCTAACCTTTAAGTTTAAGTTATTATGTTAGTCCAAACCTATAGGTTTAGGGTATTATGTTAGTCCGAACCTATCAGTTTAGGGTATTATGTTAGCCCTGACCTATTAGTTTAGGTTATTATGTTGGTCCTAACCTATTATTTTAGATTATTATGTTAGTCCTAACCTATTAGCTTAGGTTATTATGTTAGTGCTAACCTCTTATTTAGGTATTTATGTTAGTCCTAACCTATTCGTTTAGGTTATTATGTTAGTCTTAACTTTATAAGTTAGGGTATGTTAGTCCTAACCTATTAGTTTAGGTTATTATGTCAGTGCTAACCTATTATTTTAGGTATTTATGTTAGTCCTAACCTATCGTTAAGGTTAGGTTACGATTTGGTTTAGGATACAATAAGTTAAGGTTATAAGTTAGTCCCCTAACCTAATAACGTTTAGGTATGATGTTAGTCCTACACTATTAAGTTTAGGTTCACAATCTAGACTTCATCCTATAAGTTTAGGTTATTATGTTAGTCCTAATCTATTAGTTTAGATTATTATGTTAGTCCTAACCTATTAGTTTAGGCTATTATGTTAGGCCTAACCTATTAGTTTAGGTTATTATATTAGTAGTATCCTATTAGTTTAGGCTATTATTAGTCCTAACCTATTAGTTTTGGTTATTAACATAACTAACATAATTAACTAAACTAATAGATTAAGACTAACATAAGAACTTAAACTAATAGGTTAGGAAAATAACATAATAAGCTAAAGTAACGGTTAGGACTAACATATTAACCAAACTAATAGGTTAAGACTAACATATAACTTAAACTAATAGGTTAGGACTAACATAATAACCCAAACTGATAGGTTTGACTAAACATAAGAACCTAATTAGTGGTTAGGACTAACATGAATAGAATAAATTAATAGTTAGGACTACAAAAAAAGTAAACGCTACAACTTGAATTTTTTGGACTAAAATAGTAGACATAAACTTAATAGTTAGGACTAACATAATAAAATAAAACTAAAATGTTGAATGAAGCTGAAATAATAACTAAACTAATAAGTTAGGACTAACAAATAAACCTAAACTAATAGAAAGGACTAACGGCAAATAACAAAAAACTAATATTTTAGAACTCCGAGAAACCTAAACTAATAGGCTAGCGACTAACAATATATCATAAACTAATAGGTTTAGGACTAACATTATAACCTAAACTAATACTTAAGGACTAACATAATAACCTTAACTAATAGGATAGAACTAACATAATAACCCCCAAACTGATAAGTTATGACTAACATATAAACCAAACTATTAGGTTAGAAACTAACACTATAAACTTAAAAACTACATGGTTTAAGAACTACATTTAACCTTAATAATAGTTTGTGACTACCATAATAACCTAAACCAATAAGTTAAAGGACAACATAATAACCTAAAACCAATAGGTTAGGAACAACATTATAACATACTAACAAAATAACCTAAATTAATTGATTAGGACAATAAAATCTAACTAAATGCAATTATTACTAACATTATAACCTAAACTGAATGGTTAGGAACTAACATAATACCTTGACTAAATAGGTTAGACTAACAAATAACCCACTAATGAGGTTATGAATAACTTAATAACCTAAACTAATAGGTTAGGACTAACATAATAGCCTAAGCTAATAGGTTAGGACTAACAAAATAACTTAAAACTAAAGGTTGGGACTATATATAACCAAACTAATAGGTTCGGACTAAAACCGAGATAACCTAAACTAATAGGTTTAGACTAACAAAGAGTAACCTAAACTAATAGGTTAAGACTAGCAATAATAACCTAAAGTAAAGGGTTAGGAACTATAATTCCTAAAGTAACAGGTTAGGACTAACATAATAAACCAAACTAATATTTTCCTACTAACATATTAAAATAAATTAATAGGTTATAATAATCCAAATTGATATATTAGGAGTACCATAATAACCTAAACTAATAGGTTAGGACTAACATAATAACCTAAACTAATAGGATAATACTAACATAATAACCTGAACTAATAGATTAAGACTAACATTAAACTTAAACTAATAGGTTAAGACTAACATAATTAACTAAACTAATAGATTAGGACTAACATAATAACCTAAACTAAAAGGTTAGGACTAACATATTAAAAAAAACTAATAGGTTAGAACTAATATAATAACCTAAACTAATAGGTTAGGACTAACATAATAACCTAATATAATAGGTTAGGACTAACATAACCTAAATTCATAGGTTAGAATTAACATACTAACCTAAACTAATAGGATAGGACTAACATAATAACCTAAAGTAATAGGTTAAGACTAACATAATAACCTAAACTAATAGGTTAGGGCTATCATATTAACCTAAAGTAATAGGTTAGGACTAACATAATAACTTAAACTAAATACTTTAGGACTAACATAATAACCTAAACTAATAGGTTAGGACTAACATAATTAACTAAACCAATAGATTAATACTAACATAAGAACCTAAACTAATAGGTTAGGAGTAAAAATAATAACCTAAACTAAAGAGGTTAGGACTTACATATTAACCAAAACTTATAGGTTAGGATTAACATAATAACTTAAACTAATAGGTTAGGACTAACATAATAACCCAAACTGATAGGTTAGGACTAACATAATAACCTACACTAAAAGGTTAAGACTAACATATCAGCCTGAACTAATAGGTTAGGACTAATATAATCAACTAAACTAACAGGTTATGACAAGCATAATAACTAACAGGGTTAGGAACTAACAATAATTATTTACGTTGAAGCTAGGAACCTAAACTAATCAGGTATTAGTAACGATAATAACTTGAACTAATAGGTAGGACTAACATAACAAACTGAACTAATAGGTTAGGACTAATTATAATCACCTAATAACAGGTTATGACTAAGCGAATAATAAACTAACAGGTTAGGAACTAACATAATTAACCTAAACTATAGATTAATACTAACATAAGACCTAAAATAAATAGGCTAGGAAGTAACATAATAACCTAAGACTACGACATATTAGGACTAACGATATTAACCAAAACTAATGAGGTTAGGACTAAATAAAGTTAACTAAAAGGTTTGGACTAACAAAATAACCTAAACTGAATAGATTAGGGACTAACATTAAATAACCTAAAACTTAACTTTTCATGGACTAAACAAAATAACCCAAACGATAAGTTAGACTAACATATACTAGAAACTAATATCTTATGACTAACATAATAAACCCAAACTAAAACAAGTTTAGGACTAACATAATAACTAAACTAATAGTTTAGACAAAACATAATAACCTAACCTATGAGCTTAAAGGACACATTATGACTAAATTAATGGTTAGAACTAAAATAGTAAACCAAAAATAATAGGTTAGGACCAACTAAATAACCGTAAACTGAATAAGTTTAGGAACAACGTAATAACCTAAACAAATAGGTTATTGCTACAATAATAACCTAAACTAATAGGCTAGGACTATCATAATAATCTTAAACTAATAGGTTAGGGTAAAATAATAACCTAAACAAGTAGGTTAGGACTAACATAATAAGCTAACTAATAGCTTAGTGGCTAAATAATAACATAAAATTGATTCCAAATATAATAACCTAAACCAATAGGTTAGGACTAACAAAATAACCTAAACTATCAGGGTAGGACTAAAATTATAACCTAAACTAATAGGTTACGACTAACTGAGATAACTTTATCTAATAGGTTAGGGACTAACCGAGATAACCTAAAACTAGTAGTTAGGGACTAATATAAAATCTACTAATAGTAGGACTAAACTTAATAACTAAAGTAATAGGTTAGGACTAACATATTATCCTTAAATAACAGGTTAGGACTAACATAATAACCTAAACTAATACTATAGGACAAACATAGTAATCCAAACTGATAGGTTAGGACTAGCATCATAACCTAAACTAATAGGTTAGGACCAACTCAATAACCTAAACTAATAGGTTTAGGACTTAATCATAAATACCTAATTAAATAGGTAGGAACTATATAATAACCTAAACTAATAGTTTAGGCCAAATATAATAACCTAAACCAATAGGTTAAGATTAACATAATAACCTAAACTAACAGGTTAATACTAACATATAAACATAAAGTATTATGTTATGACTAACATTATAATCTAAATTAATAGGTTACGGTTAACATAATAACCTAAACTAATAGGATAGAAGTAACAAAATAACCTAAACTAATAGGTTAGGACTAACAAAATAACCTACAACTATCAGGTTAGGCTAACAATTAATACCTAAGACTGAATAAGTTAGGACTAACGAGATAAACCGTCTATAGGTTGGACTACCGAGAATAACCAAAACAGTAGGTTAAGGACTAATAAAATAACCTAAACTAATAGGCTAGGGCTAACTTAAAAACCTAAAGTAATAGGTTAGGACAAACAGATTAACCTTAAAATAATAGGTTAGCGATAATATAATAACCTAAACTAATCCGGATAGACAAACATAGATAACCAACTGATAGGTTAGGAACCCTAGCATCATAACCTAAAACTAATAAGTTAAGACTACATCAATAAACTACTACTAATAAGCTAGGATGACATAATAACCTAACTAATAGGTTAGGACTAACAAAATAATTTATAACCTAAATAGATTAGGAACTAACAATAACTCCTACACAATAACATCATTAACATAATAACTAAAAAATAGGATTGAAAAATAATAACTAAACTACTAGGTTAGGTTACACAGAATAAACTATAAACTAATAGTTTAGACTAACAGCAGAATAATCTAAAAATAAATAGGTTAGAGAATAACAAGCATAATACTACA
>JABUQX010034334.1:7500-22500 GCA_015478945.1 Trachelipus rathkii
TCTAATGCGTATTGCCAATAATGCAGATAGCTGTAAGGGGCTGATTTTTTTGGTAGTTTCTTCAAATTGTTTCAATAGCTTAATGCAGTGTGATATGAAGTCATTTTCCAAATTAATAAGATTGTAACTTTGGAATACGAACTGGCGTACGAAACAAGAAGTTCTTTGAGCAATAGCTTTTTTTCCAATCATATGAGTGTATAATTCCAGCGACTGGAATGTCTTTTGATAACATTAAGATTGGAATATCAAGCCGTTTTTGAATTGCCTTCACTCATTTACATTTTATTTTATTTTTCAAGATTCATCTTAAGTATTTTTATATAAAAATTCTTTATCAATCTCGACAATAAAACATCCCGCCAACATCCGAGGGCAAAGCGAATGATGGGATGCGGATAGCGGTGCGGATCTTTAATAATGTGCGGATGCTCTGCGGATGCGGATGTTACCTGCATCACGTAATATATCATTATAATAATATATATATATATTATATATATATATATATATAATATAAATATATATATATCATATATATATATATATAGATATTATATATATATATTATAATAATATATATATATAGTTAATAATATATATATATATATATATATATATATATATAAAATATAAATAGAACACATATTAATATATACAAATATATATATATATATTATTATATATTAATATAATATATGTATATGATATATATAATATAAATAATATATAACACACATATATATTCTCTCTCCATACACATACATCTCATCTATGATATATATATATATATATATATATATAATATAAGTATATACCCGAGAGAGAGAGAGAGAGAGGAGAGAGAGAGAGAGAGAGAGAGAGAGCGAGAGAGAGAAGAGAGAGAGAGAGAGAGAGAGAGAGAGAGAGAGATTCACTTTCACAATGATGAGAAACTGTATAAACAATCGAAAGTGTTTTCGCTATATATGCAAGGAATTAACATTCAAGTCACAACAATGGCATTTTACGCCATTGATTAGGAAGTGCTATAAATGTTACTTCAGTTGCAAAGTGGGTGACCAGGATAAAATGTGGGCCTCCATGTTTATTGTGCAACCTCTGTCAGGCTTCTCAATGGATGATTTGGAGAAAATCCAAAGATCAAACTTCTAATTGCTACCTCTGCATCACCAATATTCGTGTTATAGCACCAAAATCCAAGCACACTGTACTATTTCCTAATTTACACTCTACTATGAGACCAGTAGATTTGCCTGTACTTGACCCTCTCAAACAAATGGTACTAAGTGACTACGAGTCAAGTGATGAGGTAGTGGGGGAAGTAACAGAAGAACTGGACCAAACATTTCAGCCTATTTGTTCTTCAAGTGAACCACATTTGTTGAGTCAGTGAGATCTATATGATCTTGTGCCTGATTTACACTTGTCAGAAAAGGAAGCTGAACTCCTTGATTCAAGGTTAAAGGGATGGAATCTTCTCCAAACAAAAAGATACTAAAGTTTCGTATTTTTTTTTTATAATGACTGTGGTTTTGAAAATTTTTCTCACTTGAGAACGTATTGTAATGTATTTCATTGTAATGATGTATATTTTGTTATGGAGAAATTTTACCAAACAATGACAAGCGTGAGTGGCGCGTGTTTACTGACGCTTTAAAAATAAGTTTGAAAACAGTTTTGCTTCACAGTGGTAATATGTTTCCCTCTGTTCCTCTGGCACATGCACCTTAAAAGAAAGAAACATATGAGAATATGAAGCTTCTGTTGCAAAATATTAAGTATAAGGATCATAAGTTTAATATATGTGGTGATCTAAAGGTCTTGTCAATTTACTTGGAATACATCTTGGTTATACCAAATTTTCTTGCTTTCTTTGTGAGTGGGATACAAATTAGGGAGCGGATGAACGATTACCAGTTTGATGATGTTGAAAAAAGCTGCAATGGCAAGATGGTGCAAAAATATATAAGAAAATTTTTATAGGTGTCTAAGCTGTCTAAAATATTCAGAGGGGATATATTTCATTGCCGTTCACATCAATATGAAGTACAACACACTAGAAATTTTATGGCACAGCGAATACAACAGGTACTACTTTAGATTGCTAAGGCGGGCTCTTGTCTTAACAGAAAAAATAGGAAACCTTTTTCCAAAAATGAACAAAACTCAAGCGAATGGCAGTGGCGGATTAAGACAGCGCGGGGCCTGTAGCAAATGTTACCAAGAGGCCATAGGTTTGGTATGATAATAAAAAAACACAGCTTTTACAAGCAAACCTCTCTCGATTTAATGTGAGCAAATATTGAGATAACACTAGCTAAATCAATTTCTCTAAGTAAATTATATTCGATGTTCATTAAGGTGAGGTTATTTAGACGATCTTGTCCAATCATGTTCCTTAATTCACTTTTTATACGCTTTAATGTCAAAAACGAACGTTCTCCGCTGCAGTTAGTAATCATTAAAGACAAGTAAATTCGTAATATTTCTACATTTGGGAAACAAGACTCTAATGAATTTTCCATTATAAGTTTATAAAATTGCAGTTCAAGAGCCTCGTGCTTTTTCTTAATAGCATCAGCAGCATTAGTTTTAAGAAGTTCAGCAAACTGCACAAGTTCATGGCCTAGTCTTCCTTCCAAATCCTCTTGGGAACGGTGACAATATTTGGAGTTCTTTTCATAATTTCTTCTGCTGTTAGAGATTTTAACTGCCGAAGTATTCCAAATACATCAGTCACTCTATGGTACGCTTCCATGCGTTTAGCTAAGGCAGTACATTATCAATTATGACAATAAACACCTGGCTTTC
Organism: Trachelipus rathkii; assembly: GCA_015478945.1. Lineage (NCBI taxonomy): Eukaryota > Metazoa > Arthropoda > Malacostraca > Isopoda > Trachelipodidae > Trachelipus > Trachelipus rathkii. The sequence continues at coordinate 10,315 of JABUQX010034334.1, forward strand.
AAATTTTTGTTTCTGTGTTTGATATTCTACAATTTCATCTAGCGTAGTAGAGCCGCTGAAATCGTCGTACTTAGTATTTCTCTTGCATCTTCTTGAAGTTTGTTGCAGATATTCTTCACAGTTAGTCAGGATTTTGCCTTTGGCCTCAATATCCAAAAATGTAGGACACATTGCATGAACGTACCCGTGTAACGATTCATAGATGGCATATCCCATGTTAAGGTCTTGATCAGGTGACTGTAATAAAGCGCTAGACTCTTGCAAGCGTTCTAGAATTACGTTCCATAAAGTGGTCGTTATTTCCGTTTCCAACTTGCTAATCTTCGAAACTAGTCCGTACGCCTGATTACGACACTCTACCTTTTGATCCATGTTTCTTGAGATGTCATCCAAAACTTGTTTGATAGTGGAAAAAACATATGAAAGTTCCTTTGTCGCATCAGCTCGGGCAGACCACCTGGTGTCAGTCAGACAGTTTCTTCAAAATCGGGAGTTTTGAACCTGTATCTTCCAGTACTTTTGTAACAAGGCCCCATCGATAGGCAGAAGCGGAAAAGAATGTATAGAGGCTTCAACAAAATCGAAAACAATGGATGCTTCTATGCAACATTCTGCAGCACACTTAGCAACCGAATTCAGTGAATGTGCAACGCAGGGAATGTATTCTTATTTATCTCCTTAATGTGTGCTTGTAAGCCGATGTATTTCCCACTCACGTTGCAGTCATTGTCATAGCTTTTACCACGACAGTCTTTGATGTCAATGCCATATTGCTTTAAAAAGCAAGTAAACTGTGAGCGACTTGTTCACCAGTGTGACCTTCCATATTCAAGAACTTCACAAACCTTTCCACTGGTCCAGATGGTAAGACATAGCGCAGTATTAGAGTGAGTTGGTCCACATGCGAAATGTCTGGAGTAGAGTCAAATGATATTGAATAGTACTCGCAGATCTTAATTTCGCAAATAATATGATCCAATAAGCTTGATGCAATTAGATGGATAAATTCCTCGCATGTACTTTTTGATAAGTATGATGGATGTTCCTTTCATTTATTTGCATAAGTATTTATATGCTGAGCCAGAAAAATGTCAAACTTGACTGTTAATTCCAACAAACCTAAATAACTTCCATTATGAGGTGAACCAATGGTTTCATCACTACCACGAAATGAAGTCTCTGCCAATATCTTTGCTCGGTCTCAATTTGACTTACAAGTTTAGAATCGACACGCGCATCCTTGTTTATGCAAACTAGCAACAAAATTATCACTTGTCTAAGGGAGGTTCTTTCTTCATTACTTTTCAACAAATTATTTGCGTTTTTCCAGTCATCAAATCCTTCTTTCGTAAATCGTGACGAATAGCCTGAATCAGTAGCTTTGGAAACAAAACAGAAAAGTTGTCTTTTAGTTTCTGAATGACACAACCAATCTCTCACGTGAATTTTGTTTGCTGGTTTATGTGAATATGTTAAAAACGATTTTCGACAAAATCGTAGATTATTTTTTTTATCGTATGTTGTTGTTGTTCATGTGTTGCATTTCGCTACTTCCTTTCTCAATCCAATAACCTCGATTGAAGTTGCTCGGCCATTCACCATTATTGTTGGAGTACATTTTACTTTCATTTTGTTTTTGGCTTGTAGAGGATGTAGCTACATTGGAAGAATGTGCTGTGCTTTCTGCCTCTCTTTGCTCGAAGATGATATGGCTAAATTGGGAGCAATTCCTGTACATTCGAATTCAGTTTGACTTATGGAAAATGTGGCTAAATCGTGAAGAGTTGCTGATCTTAATGGTAATATTGGTAATGGTGATTCTTCTATATCACTCCCTTCATATACTACACAGTGAGACGCGACTTCTGTATTTTCTGCTTCGATTTCTTTGGATTCAGTACCATCACACATGACATTAAAAAATTCAGACAGCTTTCGTGTTTTTGATGTAACATCTTGGTTCTTATTTTCCTTTTCATCTTTTGCTTTACGCTTTGCACTTTCAGAAGCGTAATGTCGACCCGTATCTCTGGCTCTGCTGCTCATGTTGACTATCTCGATCTGGGTAGAAGGAAAAATGAATTTTAAATTTTTTTTTTTTTTTTGCAATTTAAAAATTTCGAATAATAATTAATATTGGCAATCAAAAAAAATTATAATTTATATATATATATATATATATATATATATATATATATATATATATATATATATATATATATATATATATATATATATATATATATATATATATATATATATATATATATATATATATATATATATATATTTAATATAATATATAATATATATATATAATATATATATATAAATATATATATATATATATATATATATATAATAATAATATATAATAATAATAATATATAATAATATATAATATATATATATAATAATATATATATATATATATATATATATAATAATAATAATAATATATATATATATATATAATAATAATAATAATAATAATAATAATAATAATAATAATAATAATAATAATAATAATCATAATAATAATAAACGAGTCAATATTGTATATTAGGATAGCCAGAGTTTCAAACTTAATTAACTTTTATAAACTATCTCGTATTCTAAAGTTTCTTTTCGGCTATACTTTATTGAACTGTATATATTTATATATATATATATATATATATATATATATATATATATATATATATATATATATATATATATATATATATATAAACATATACATTTTTGTAAGGTAGTAAATACAGCTGGTAACGAAAATTATTGTCTCTTCTCACGCTAAATTATGATTTAACACACGCTCAAAAATAACAAGATATAGTTTGTGGTACCAATAAAATCTTCACTTTTACAACTTTAGTACACTGTAGAATCACTAATAAATAAAATTAGATAATATTTAACTTGTAAAAACATATTAATATAAAAATATAAGTATTGAAGTTACCAGGATTCAACATAAGAGCTTCATGAAAATTTTGCAACAGAAATAAATGATCATGTTTAGAAGCCACTATAAAACTTGATAAAATTGCCATAAACCCCTAGAAAAATTATTTCTTCAAATATCCATTCATACCAACAATAAAAAAATAATAATTGAAAGCAAATAGAAAATTTATTTTTTGCTGGAAAATGGTAGATCTGAAAAAAAAAATATTTAAACCGAAATTTTACAAGCTAAACATTTTTTTCCTTCTCTTGCGCGGGGCCCGTAGTATTTCCTCTAGGCTCGAGGCCTGCAGCATTTTCTACTTCTACAATATGGCTAATCCGGCACTGGCGAATGGCCGAAACAAGGTTTATGAAAAGTTGCGATGATTGTTACGGTCTATAGAAATTTTAAAAGCATTTTATGAAGATTTAGAGGGAGTTCAATGGATCAAGATATTAAATCATCTTCAAAACACTCGGGCATCTTTTGAAGTCTGTAATCAAGAGTAATTATTAATATTATTAAGATTTTTATATCAGACATTAATTGTGAATTCTTATTAATAATATTATTTCAGTTTTAAGACTTAGTGTTTCTTCTTAATTAATAATTTTCTATATTTTAGTAAAAATTCTCATGGCTAGTCCGCGCTCCCGGTCCTCGCGTGCGCCCTGTCTAACTTTAGTACGTGCATGTTTGTTTGCCGCACTCTCACACGCGCACAGACGCCCTTGACGTCTCAGTCTTTTCCCTTTGCTAAATGAGAGTCTGCGTTGCCCGCAATGGGTCTCGTGTGTGTGACTTCTAGAGTCTGATATTGCTCCGTAGTGTAAATCTGTGGTCTCCGCCGTACTCAGGATAGGTTGCGGTATACCGCCTCATTTTCCGTTTCAAATAATATGATGATTGATTTTTATTCTTATTTTCGGAATATTCCACGTGCTGCTATGTATTTTTGCTGCTCTCCTGTGATCAGTGCGAGAGCTCTGTTTTCGTGTTGTGACGGCTTCATCTGCTATATGCTTCCTCTTATCCTAGTTGAGTTTTTTCCTATGTCGGTTCGATCTTGAGGTTTTTACCCAGCTTTTAATATTGGTTGTCAGAGTGCGTGGTTTTTCGTTAGAACAGTTTGTGTGTCGAAGTTAGTTTTGTCTTGAACGCACGCTTGTTTGTAACTTTTATCTTGAGTGTGTGTTTACGTGGTGATGTGTTGCGCTCGTCATATAGTCATTTTTAGCCTTTTATATATACCTCCCGCTCCCTATTCTCTCATCATCTTTCTTCATCTCTGTCCGATCCACCCTCTTTGTCTTTATCCTCACATCACCGAGCGATGGTGACCTTACCTCATACAGCTCATACCTGTGATATTTCTGTAGATGTTCTTATATATATACTTGGGTACTACTTATTTATAAGTGATGGCTACGCTCTCGTACTCATTACGTATTTATCTTACGAGCTCCGCTGCATAGTATTTTTTTACATGTATCATTACGATATAATATATTACTCTCTTATTACTGCTATTGTGCCCTTCGCTCTCACTTCTGTTTATGAGCTACTGTATTTTATCATACTTTATCTTAATTTTATCTATCTATCATATCTCATTATATCTTATTATACTTATCTCTTACTTATTATTTATATCTAATATATCATATTATCTCTCATCATATATATATATATATATTCTCTATATATTATATATAATCATCATAATTATTATTATCTATTTAAAATCTATCATCCTCGTGACCCTACATAAGTATACTACAGTCGTTTACAGATCGGAAACAAGCTAAACACGGTAGAGAGTTTGATCAGAAATTCGGTAATTCTTCAGATTATGTTACTCATTCAGCTTCAGATTAAGCTTAGAATGATTATCTGAATGTAAGGTTCTATTCTCTCACCGTGCGTGAACTATGTCGATTCTCGTTATCTGATCCCGCACCACGTTGAGTGCGTGTCTTTGTGTGGCTTGACTATCTTAGAATTACGTCTGCCAGAAAAAGAAATAATACCTAGACAAGAAAAATGATAGTAACAGGTGGTAGTCCCTGAAAAGAAAGAGTGTCATAAAAGTAATGTCATCAAGATACATAGGTGTACCAGAGAATAATAGTGATCCAGCTAGATAGATCGAATAGATTTTTACTCAGAACTACTAACGATAGAGATATATGGAGCAGCTGGGTGTAGGAGCTGGGATACAGATATGTGGCCGAGGCATACAAAGAAGAAGACCTACCGTCGATGGTCTGGAACGAGGTGGTGGAGGAGTCGGTGAAGATAAAAACCCACAAAAATGAGATGGTTAAAAAGGAGAACAGTTCAATCAAAAGGCAAGAATATGTAGAGGCTAGAAATAGGGCAGAAATAGTGAAAAGAAATGTCAACAGAAAGAGTGCAAGCCAGGGATGATGGCTTGAGGAGCTAGCAGACAGATGCAGCAGGTAATAAGAAGAAGATATTTTTATTAGTGGCAATAATAGATTCTTTTTCATCTCACAGTATAAAAGACAAAGTTATGCGCTCAATTAAGAATAATGAGGGAGAAACCCTGGTGATTAAACCAGAGGAAATAAATAAGTAGATGGCCCAAAGTGAGTGGACTGGCAGCTCCCTGTGTAAACACTGTGTGAATAGGCGATTAACCGATGGTAGCGAGGCACTCGGTTGAGGCATGGTAACTGGCGTGGGTTGCGCATGAGGTGTATTGATATAGTGAGGCAGCATGTGGTAGTGGTGAATTTTTATCCAGAGTTATCATATATCTGAGAAGCCATATATTACGTATTATATGTTATAAGACGAGTGGACCTAAAGTGCTTGATGCAGAACCATTGAATATGCACACGTTTTTGAGTTGATTAATCTGAAACCGCGGAGGGTGAGTGAGAGAGACAGGTTTACATTTAGGAGACTACATAAAGCTTATTTTGCTTGGAGATAGGAAGTTAAGGTCCACTGGCGGGTAATCCCTGCCCTAGATGAGAGTTGGGGAGAGAACAGTGCTTATGGTCTTGTGACCTTCAACATTTAGCTATTTTCCCTCTATACCGAGATCAATAGGAACCTCTGTGCGGGCGCACTTAGTGCAGCACAGTTTAACCCAGAGTGACAGCCGCGGTTATGATCGCTGTGTGTGATTTAATACATCTCTTCAATATGAGTCAAAAATTATTACTGAAGAATGTTGTCGAGAAATAGACTGTAGAGAGATATCGAATCAACTAACTATGGAGAACGAACAGCAAATGTGTACAGGTAATCGGGTAGGAGTAACGACTCACACTCTTATGTTTTCACCTCTGAGACTCAGATTGTGAGAGAAGATTTACGAATACTAACAGATGATTTTATGTAGTGTTTATGTGATTAAGGATAAGCTTTTGGTATCCAAAAAACGTGGGGTTTTGGGGGGGGTGCCTAGGTAAATGGATTTATTGGAGGTCAGTTTTAGATAAAGATATGGAGTCCTGGAGAGAGAATTTGTGTGATCACTAGTAGGATGATATCTACAAAGTGTGCAAATTGCAATGTGAGAAACGAAGGTATACAAGAAAATGAAAAATAGTTGTGAGGTGGTGAAAAGGGGTGAAACAGGGAAGCGGATTGTCATAAAATATTGTTTCCATTTTCTTTTTTTTTTTTCTTATTTTTTTTTCAGCTTATATTTGATAATTAAAATTGAGTTGTGAGGTTAAAAGAGGAGGTGCGGGGTAAAAGGAGTGGGGAGACATCAATGGCTATATATGCGTGAATGTGGATTTTGGCGTGATGTGGAGTGAAAGTAGATAAGTAAATGGAAAGAATTTACCTTTAGATGTTTCTTCGAGACCACTTATGTGAGAAAGGACTAGTCAAAATGAACATGAGAAAATTCAGAAAGTGATATCGATTTTTTCTAGTTAGCAGAGAGGGGGAGGATGGTTGTGTGCAAGATCATGGTAAATGGTGAGAAAGCTTGAAGATAAAGTAAAGAATTTACAATATACCTGGTGTGGATCATATATACAGAGGACGGAGGTGTGATGTAGGTGGTTTTTAGCGAGAGGGATCTGACCGCGAGTCCGGAGGGCTTCCCTACTCGAGCTTCCCTAGAATCCAGTCCGTGTGCATAGGACCGCTGTTTGCTATTCCTCTTTCCTTGACTGGTAACATTCAGACCAATATATTGTGTTGCCTACGCATGGGTGAATAAGAGTTATTTATTGAAGGGCGGTGTTAGAACTCTTTATTATTTCCCGGCTTATTTTATTTTCTGGGTTACTTGTATGTATCATCGACGTTTGTGACCTTGGAAATCGAGTGATAAGTATCGGATATGCGAGTGGCCACCTCGCGACGCATGAGAGTATCTCTCTTTAAGCACGATGTTTCGGACTGAGTATGTAATTGACAGCAAAGATTGGTAATCACCGAGGAATTTGATTATAGAGTTCTATTGAGATATGTGTTTAAGGTCTCGGTATTGTGCACACCGTTTACTGTTTGGAGAGGATCAGATGCTACCCTAAATAGAATCCAGATGGTGGGGACATTTGACCACCAGGCTTTGGCTACGGATATGACTCAGCGCTCCCTGAGACTGAGCAGAGAGTTATCGGATGGCTGATGTGGCATGCCCGTCATGCTGGCGAAGAAGACCTCAGATGGAAGCACGCAAGGAAGTAGTAATGAGGGATATTCATTTGCTTATATTTCGTGTTGATCAGTATATCATTGGCTGCCCTTGCGTATTGTACGTCAGATCCATTTATCCAAGGGTATGATAAAGACTGTGAGAAGACAGAGCCGTAGTGGAGACTCATGCTTAGTCCACTGACAGGTCTGTGTGTATTTTCTCTACAAGACCAGGACCTTCCTGGGTAAGGAGAGTAAGACAGTAAGTATTTAAGTATTATTACTATCTTCATCTATCTTATATATATATATAATATATATTTTATTATATTATCTATCATATTATTATCTCTATATAACACCATCACTATACCATACCACATATATACATACTGATCATACATCTCTCTCCCCTACTCCATAACATATTCACAATATATATATATCCTATATATCTATCTATTATATTATATTTATATCATATATATCCTGATAATACTTCACCAATCCTCAAAATACATACCTACCTCAAATATACCCAACATCCACCAATACCAATCCAAACAACCCAAATAACAAATAACATATCACAAATGACATATAATTATCTATTATCTATATATTATATAATTATATATATTATTATATATTATTATATATTATAATATATACTATTTCTATATCTCTATATCTATCTATATATTCATATCTATATCATTACTAAATACATTATACTTATATTTACCATATATCTATATAACTCATACATCTATATCAATACCACACATAAATACATCACCTAAATTAATTACACTATCCTACTCACACTCTCTATTATCTACCCCACCCTATAAACCATATCTACCACAAATATAAACACAACACTACATATTATAAATCTAAAACCACTTTATACACTCCCCATCCTCATCATCTATATATTATATCTATATATATATCTAACTATATTGTTCAATATTATATAATATTATTACTATATTACTATATCTATTATCTTCTATTTTCCTGTGTTTGCATGAAGAGAATTTCTCTTCTGCGGCTTTACCTAACGAAGAATACTTCTCCCTGAATTGAGGCTTATAATGTGGAGTGGTTAGGATACATCCCAATGTCCACACCTTAGTGCGAAAAGGTTCTCTTCTCCTTAAACTATGTCCACATTCTTCTTATACTCTTGTGGAGTCAAGGCTCTCATTTTCTTATCACGCCCATTAGATAAAACAATATTAGAAACAACACTTTCTTATTAAAAATATGGAAATAGAATGGCTGTTTCCTAAATTAGACCCTCATCGGCGTAGCCCCCCATCACTACTTGGGGTTTGACGGCCTCCGTCTTTAGTGTTGGTTGTGTCACGAAATTGGTGGTCTCTTTTGATGCACGGTTTTCTTTCTTCATAGATTTCTGCAACCTTCGCGGTTTTAAATCTAATTTCCACTTTGTTGAATATCACCTCTCCTCTTTTATAACTCGTCTCTTATTCTCAACCGGAACTCAGTTGTTTGATCGTTCTGACAGCAATCCTTACTCTATTGACTCTTACTGCCATTATCCTCAAATTTCAATCAAAGGTATTTGTTGAGCCCATGTACGCCATGGTGTTGCTTGTTTTCGTGTTTCTGATTTGGAGTCTTCCCAATTTTCAACCATAGGGCTTAAGATACTTTGTCAATCTATTACTAAATTTATTTGTTCTGTATATCTGTTTCATAGCTCAACTGCCTCTCCTAAATTCCTCGACTACGTAATTAAACTCTAAATTAGAACACATCCTCTCTTCTTCACCTTTCTCTGAAAACATCATTCTTGGTGATTTTAAAGTTAACCACAGCTACTGATTTTCTTCTGTTTCTCAAGATACTGCTGGTGAGCATGCATACCATTTTTCTATCCAGAATGACCTCGAAAAGTTGGTGCAGGTCCCTACTCATTTCCCTGATCATCTTAAAGATAAATTCAAACCTTTGCTAAACTTTAATACTTCTCCTTATTCTGTTAAACTCTTTCCTCCTTTGGGTTTCTCTGACCACATTCTTATCTCAGTATCCTATTCCATCTCTTCAAGTCTTCCACAGGAATGACACACGCTTACGTCGAGGTAACATTTTTGACATTTCAGTACTGCTAACACCTTGCCGTCGTACTTTTTTGATTTCCCATGTATTGACTACTGCTTCGGTGGGAGAGATCCCTCGGAGGGTGCTGAGCGCATTACCATGGTGATTCTCTCTGACATGGAGGAGTTCATTCCACATTCTATCCCTTCAACTAAACCTAACAAATCTTGGCTTAATTCTGCTTGTTCTCGCGCTATTTTGCCAGAGGGACGCTACTTTCAAAAATTATCTTTGCCATCAAACAGGCAATTTACATTTCATCCCGGAATCGTGCAAAATATATTCCCCGTGACACTAAAAAGTCTTTTCTCCGTAGAAAATGCAATAACCTTTCTGGTTCCTCTTCCTCAAGTCCTTTCTGTTATATGCAAAAAAATTTAAATCTAACATTGTTTTTTTTATCTTTCCCTCCTCTAGCATCTTCCGACGGAGTAATCTTCTTTTTAATTTCCGCTAAAGTTGAACTCTTCACTCGAACCTTTGCCTCTAATTCTACCTTAGACGATTCCTGCGTCATTCCTCCTTCTTCAACCTCCTTCAACCTCCTTCAACTCATTTATAGGTAGCGTATCGTGAGGATATGCGTGCTTTCTCCAAAAGGAAGTGCGCTGTCCTCCTTGGATCGACAACTGAAAAAAATATCTGATCCCTGCCAAAAATATCCTTAATAATATCTGTAAATCTGCCTTTCCTCCTCATATTCGCTCTGACGGATATGTAGCTAATACTCCTTCTGAAAAGGCTAATATCTTCGCTCTCCTCTTTTCATGTAATTACAACCTGGACAATTCTCGCAGCCCCCATCCTCTTCCTTCTCTACTCAGATATTCCATGATTCCATCTGTGATTACACATGATCAGGTGCATGAGATCCTGAGATCTAGGAACATTGGGAAGGCTTGCGGCCCGGACGGCATTCCTCTTCATGTTCGGAGAGAGTGTGCTTCCGAGCTGGCTCCTGCTGTCGCTCGGTTTTACTCTCTATGCCTTAATTCTAACACATCCCATCAGTGATGGAAACGCGCAAATGATCAGCCAATAACGAAGAAGGGTAACTACTCTGATCCTTCTAACTAACATCCTATAGCTCTCACTTGTATTCTGTCTAAAATCTTTGAAACTCCTCAACTCTCATTTCCTTGAATATTTGGAATCTCATTCCCTCCTTTCAGAAAAACCAGTATGGTTTTCAACATTCGAGGTCAACTGGAGACATTCTTTCCTCTCTCAGGGATTTATGGTCTTCTGCCCAAAGGGAGTATATGAAGTCGTATGATTGCGCTTGACATATCCAAAACTTTGACCGTGTATGGCATGCGTCACTGCTTTCTAAGCTTCCGGCCTTTGGGCTTCCTCCTTCTCTTTGCTAACTTTTTGTCTAGTTTTCTTTTAGATCGTTCCATATCATCACTTGTTGAAAGAACGGCTTCTTCTTCCCTTCCTGCTAACTATGGTGTCCTGCAAGGTTCTGTTTGATCTCCAACTTTTTTCTTTCTTCTCATTAACTATCTTCGCACCTGCTCATCTAACTCTATTCATTCTTATGTGGATGACTCTACTCTCCATTCTTCCACTTATTTCAAGTCTGCTCTATCTCTCTCTTTCACTTCTAGAACTCCTTCTTGACTTCAGCTTTCCGATTCAATTCTTGCTAATCTGGATGGGATTTCCCGGTGGAGTCCCCTACACCTTGTAAAATTAAATTTTTAAACACTCAACTTCTTCAAATCTCCCTCTCAAAAACATCTCCTATCTTTCCAATCTTCTTCGACAGCTCTTCCGTCTCACCTGTGGACAACATAAACATTCTTTATCTGAACATAGAAAATAAACTCTCATGGAAACCTCACATCACGACAGTTGCTAAGGTGGCCTCAAAAAAATCTGTGGATTCTGTTCAGGTTACGGGAATTTTTTTCTTCCGAACAATTACTCCAATTATACAAGGGTCTTATCCGCCCTTTTATCCCCCTTTTCTCACATTTGTGGGGGCTTCAGTTCCCCCATTCTTTTGGATAGAGTTGAGTCTAAAGCTAAAAGATTAACAAACTGTCCCCTACTTTCTTACTTCTTTGACCATTTATCTCTGCGACGTGACGTTGGTGCTCTGTCTCTTTACCATAAGCAACGGCAGGTGCTCGATGGGGTTAATCTCGTGTATTACTCACCAATGTGTGGCCTTCGTAGCACAAGAGGTGTCCTTTTTCCCATGAATATTTTGTGAATATTTGGAACCTCAGGTTAGTTGGTTGTGGTGTCTTCTTCTTTCCATCCACCTCTCTTCTGTGGAACTCTCTACCTTCATCTGTTTTACCTGGTGTATTATTTAATATCCCTCTCTTCAAGTCCTTCACCTATGGTCACCTCAGCGATTTGCGTTAGACTCGGAATTTGGTGGGCTTTCCCATTTTTATTTATTTTTTTTTTTTTACACACCACTCACGGGCTGGGCTCATTTA
>JABUQX010034334.1:27500-40000 GCA_015478945.1 Trachelipus rathkii
TTACTTTAAGCTGATATTAACATCATGTACCTTATGTTAATGTTGAATGTTTATTCGTACGTAAGGTATATGTTAGCTTTACGGTTGTCAAAACTTTGTTATGATTATTGAAATAATAATAATAACAATACTAACAATAATATAATAATAATAATATAATAATCACTAATAATAATAATATATCAATAATATAATAATAATAAATAATTGTTTCGTCCCAGGTATGTGATCCTAAAATAATCATTTTGGTCCGGTATGTTTATGAGCTTGTTAATGTTTGATCAAACACAGAGACTACTTATTCGTGCGTAGGTAATGTAGAGACATATAGATAGATATAGAATCAACATATACTTCTTAGTTCATCGATATGACTAGTGTTAAAGATTTAATTGACTGTGAAAACTATGTTGCTGGTGCCATATATTCTTTGTCTGTATATCAAAACACTTATTTTTTGTTATGTTATATAAAACAAAAATGATACTCGAAATAGTGGTTGGAATGATAGATTCAATAGGATCAAAGATCATTGAGAGGGAGCGGTGACGAGAGAATGGGGAGGGTAGGGGTGGGCAGGTTGTATGATTTAACTGAATTAACTGATACTGCTTTAGGATAACTAAGAATTATTACACTCTTACTAAAGAATATTTTAATTCCAAAGAACTTATTTTTTATGCTATGTTTGAATAAATTGTACCAAAGAAAATATAATATATATTTGTCTATATATAGATATATACATATATACTCGTGTTGTTGCTTGATTATCCGTTTTAAACATGAGAAGAATAAAATTTTTATTATTTTTTATGTTATGTTTGGTTAATACACGTTTGTTATGTTTGCTATTTGATTCGTTTGGGGATTTGGAATATCTAGACGGAGGGTTAGTGATGAATTTTTGTCAAATATTACGGATGTTGATGTAAGAAAAATTTGTTGCGTTGTAGCCCATTATATTCGTTTTGTCAGTATGATGATGTGACAGGGTTAGCTAATTTTTTGTTAACTATTAGCGATGTAATTGTAATTAAACATTGTTATGTTTAGGAAATGCTTGAAAAGTGTGAACGTTATGTAAATAGGATGTACGAGTGATAGGTCTTTATGTTGTTAAGTGCGGAAGTTGTTAATGTTAGTAGTTTAATTTCATGCTTTATGTTTGTGTTAGGGCTTGTCGTCGCACATTTATATTCTAGTTATGTTATGATTATGTCAGCTTTATTATATAAAATCGTTGTCTACGTTAGAGACATATATTCGATGGTTAGTAATAAAGAACTTATTTTTTGTGTTATTTTTATCCGAAATGATACTAAAAATATGACATGATCAATAGATCAATAGTCAAAGGTGTGGGAGGGGTGGGCGAGGAAGGTTATGGTTTGTATTTAGCTGATTTACTGATTACTCGCTTTAAATCAGTAATTATTACACATTTACTATGATATTTATAAGAACTTATTTTATGTTATGTTTGGATAAACTTTGTTGTGTTTGCAGGTTATTTCGTTGGTTGTATGTATAACAAGGTATGATAAATTGGTGTTAAATATTACTGTGTAAGGGTAATTAACGTTAACTTATGTAGAGATATGCCTTGGAAAAAAGTATGATAGGTTACGTTTTGTGATGTCGTGGTAGTTACTTACTGATGTTAAGTTGGAACTTTTGTAATGTTAACAGTTATTCGCGCGTATGGTGTGTTAGGTTTTGTCGGTGTACATTGTATTATTTAGTTCAGGTTAGTTTATGTTAGCTTTATTAATGTGAACAAAATGTTAGCATATTATCGTTGGTTAGTATATAAAGGAACTTTATTTTTGTGGTTATGTTTATGCCGAAAGATATCTCGGAGATATTGACATGAATCATAGATCAAGTAGATCAAAAGGTAGTGGTGGGAGGGGTGGGGGGTTATGGTTTGATTTTTGATTTATGAATTTACTCGCTTTAAAGATCAGTAAAATTATTACAGATTATATATGATATTTATTCCACGAATTTTTTTATTGTATGTTTGAATAACTTTGTTAATGTTTGCAGTTATTCGTTGGTCTGTATCATAATTAGGGGCAAGGTTATGATAAATTGTTGTTTAATATTACTGTGTCCCATGTAAATTAAACAGTTAATATGTTATGAGATAATGCGTTAGGAAAACTAGTATGAAGTAGGTTTACCGTTTTGTATGTAAGTTAGTTTTTACTGGGTTAGTGTGTGAGACTTTGTTAATGTAACATGTTATGTCGCCCGTATGGTGTGTAGGTTTTGGTGTGTACACATTATATTTTTAGTTCAGGTAATGTTATGTTTACTTTATTAATGTGAAACAATGTTCGTTAGCATATATTCGTTGGTTAGTATATCAAGAACTTATTTTTGTGTTATGTGTAAATCCGAAATGATACTCGATATGAACATGAATCGAATGAAGATCAATAGTCAAAAGGCCGTGTGGAGGGGTGGGGATGGGTTTGATGGTTGATTTACTGATTTACTGATTTCTGCTTTAAAATCAGTAATTATTCACATATTTACTTTTGATATTTTTCAAAGAATGTATTTTATGTTATGTTGATAAAACTTTGTTATGTTTGCAGTTGATTCGTTGGTCTGTATGAATCATTGACAAGGTTATAAATTGATTTGTTTATATTACTGTGTCAATGTAAATTAAGGTTAATATTTAGAGATATTCTTTGGAAAAGTATGATCTGGTTAAGTTTTCATTGTATGTAAGTTAGTTACTTTACTGGTGTTAAGTGTGGAACTTTATGGTTATGTTAACAGTTTATTTCGGGCGTAAGGTGTTCTAGGTTTGTCGTTGTACATTTTGTTCTTAGTTCAGGTAATGATGCTATGTTGGGTTTATTAATGTGAAAACATTGTTTGTTTGCATATTTTGTGGTTTGGTAATATCAAAGACTCGTTTTTGGTGGCTATGTTATCCGAATGATACTCGAAATGCTACGTAATTTGATAGTGTGTTAATAGAAATTAACATTGATATGTTTAGAGATATGTTGAAAAAGTGTGAATAGGTTCGTACGTTTTTTGTACGCTGTGTTAGGATACTTTACTGTGATCAGATTAATTAGTAAAGCATGATTGCGCTAATGTATTAGTAAGGTCTATATTGATTGTGAAGTGGTGTGTGTGTATGTTGTGTGTGGTATGTTAGATTTGTTATGTTCTATATCAATATATGTATATATATATAAAATATATATATATAATAATAATGAATAAATAATTTTCTTCAAAAGGAATGTGATAACATCATAGTGATATAATAAACTCTTTTAAGATAAAACAGATGATTAACTTAAAACAGATGTTTAAGATAATAAATCTCGTTACCCTTCTCATGTGTCCAAAGATATCGGGTACAAAGTATAAATCTCTGTTAACCCTTCACATGTGTCATAAGATATAAGATATGAGCATTCTCGATTTCATTGGTTTCGTATTGTTTAGTCAATGCAAGTTCTCTTCTGATTGGCTACCCTTGAGCGTAACAAAGAATTACGTAATGTATGTTCTGGTTAGAGCAATTACAACTCAAGTATAGTATGTGGACTTGCGCGGAAGTGATCGCACGGCGTTTTATGTGTTCGTGAGATCTATGTGGATATTAATCATAATATAATATATATAATGATTAATATAATATAATAATAATAATAATATAATAATAATATAATAAATAATAATAATAATTATAATGAAATATATAATCAATAATAATAATAATAAATCTATAATAATATAATTACATTATAATAACTATAATATAATATAATATGATTAGATAATATTTTTGTTCGGTTATGTATAGTAACGATTGAGATTGCTATGCTTGACTTCTGCTGGTAAGTGAAACTTCTAATTTTAGCAGTTACTTTGTTAATGGATGCGTATGTCGTTAGGTTAGGACTGAGATATATTTTGTTTAGTTTTCAAGTATTATAAGTTAATGTACATTAACAATTAATTGATTTTAAGATGTTTGGAAAAAGTGTTGTAAAATATTTGTTCTATATTCAACTGAACGTTTGACTTATTTAACACAATGCGCAACAACGAACAAAACACAAACAACAACAACACACAACAACAACAACAACAACACAACAAAAAAACACACATTTTTAAAACACAAGACTAATCAATTTCACAACAACAACAAATGCAACAACAAACATGACATTTCAACAACAACAAATACAACACATTTTCACAACAACAACAACATTTCACAACACAAAACACTTTCAAACAACTGCAAGAATTTAATTTTTGTTTATGTTATGTCAAGGAAAATTGATTGAAGTCATTAGATCAGATAGATCAAATAGATAAATCATGGAAGGGGTAAGGAGGTGGGGGTGGGTGGTTTGATTAAAATGATTTACTGATTTACCCTGAGCTTTAGGGTCTGGAACCATCAAGTTATTTAGTAGAAATGTGACCCTGAATCAGAATGATGATCATAGATCAATAGATGATATGATCATGGAAGGTAGGAGGATAGAGTGGGTGGTGGATTAACTAATTTAGCTGATTTACTGGCTTAGGGTATGTAAATAAATGATAATGAAGTATAAAAATAATGACCTGAATCAATAAAGATAATAGATAATAGATAAATATGGATCAATAATCTCATCGGTTGGAGCAGAAGTGTAGTTGGGTGTTTTGATTTACTATTTACTGCTTAGGGTATGTAAAAACGTAAATTTTAAGTTATAAACATAGATAAATTTGTTAGTAAAAAAATTTAAAGAAGAAACAAAAATAATAAACAGTTTTTGTGTTATTTATACAAAATATGACTTAATCAATAGATCAATGATCAATAGATCAATGATCAAGTAGATCATGGAAGGGTAGGAGGGGGGGTGGGTGGTTTGATTAATCTGATTCTGCTGATTTACTGCTATTAAGGTATGTAAAAAATCAATATTGGTAAGTCTATAAACATTAAATAGAATAAGAAATTTCAAACGATAAAACAAAAGTTTTAAAGAATAATTAAAATAAATAAAGTTTTTTTTAAGTGTAAGGTCAAAAAAGCATAAACTTAAAATTAATAAAATTAAAATAAAGTTAAAAAATAATTTAATAAGAAATTTTAAATTAAAAGTAAAAACAATAGACGAAAAAAATGTAAAAAATTAATAAAAAATAAAGTCAGAAAATAAATTGAATAAAAACAGAACAAAAAAAAATTATCTTAGTTACGTGTCCTTGTTTTCAATTTTGAAAATAAAGTCAGTCTTCACCATTTTAGAAATCGGGTTATCTTTGCAGATGCAATGCAATTGACACGATGTCTGTTGAACCAGCAAGCAGTTATGTGAAAAGTTATGTCTTTGTATATTAAACGATGTTAATAATCGGTCACGCTCCGGCCAACACCGGAGCCAGGTCCTTACCTCTGTCCTCTTCTCAGACTCTTATCTCATCTACCTTATATTCCTCGCCTGCTTCTTCCTTCTTTACAGTTGTACGCATGTTGCTGAATTTTTTTTCAGATCGGACCCCTCCGTGTGGGTCCCAGACTACATTCCATTTACGGGACTTATAAAACGTCTTTCGAGATCCTAAGGCACGGTTCCATAACTCATATTTTTGAATATTTGATATGGGGAAGCTCAACGCATATTTACTAACTTCAGGAACCGTGCACGCGCTTTCAGCCCGGGTGCGTATGCGACATCTCGGCTCCCCTTAATTACGACTACATATGGACAGACTATTTTCGACCCTTCTTACGAAAATCCTCTTTTCTCATCCTTCCTCCCCTTCCTCCTACATCTACCATTTTATTCTTAATTCTGTCATCTACGATGAAATATAACTTTACTATAATATAAGGCAAGGGGACCTCGCGGGGGTCTCCGGAACTCCGACCGAAACTCCGCTCGAGAATCCTTTCCAACTCCGAAAAACACCTCTACTACCACCTCTCCAATGCTCCACGCTCTTCTACGGATATTCTGGAATATTATTTATGGGGGCTGGCGTCCCACGCCCATCCCAGCCCGCGGGGGGAAACCAGAAGCGGTGTAAGAGCCTAGCGCTGACGGGCTTAAATAACGTTAAAAATACTATATCGTATATCCTAATTTATTATTTTCGTTTTAAAAACCGTTTTTACTATTCATTGAGCTATAATTTATTAATTAATTATTGAAATTAATTATTAATTAATTAATTTATTTTTATTTATTTAATTTTATTTATTTTATTTTTATTGTTTCGAAAAAAAAACTTGGTTTTTTTTTACGTCGGACGAAGGGGAGAATTCCCGCAACGGTATTTAAAATTTCCCAGCCCTATCAAGGCCGCCTTTCACTTCGCCGTTGGCAGGCACTAGTATAACTGCCCTCGTAGCACAGAGGTGTGCCTGCTCGCACGAGTTTTGGGTGTTGATTATTGGCTAATAACTATGAAAATAGTTCGCTGCGGGTACTTCCTTCTTCCCTCCAAACTCTGTTCTGACATTGAATTTCTCTTCCATCAATCTGTGTTTCCTGTTGAATTAAATCTCCCTCACTTTAAAGAACTGCGTGTGCTCATATGCGTAATTTATGCTAGAGGGTGAACTCTGAGAGTAACACACCCCTTCTTGATAATGATAATCGGCCGTAATTTGGCTGGTGAAACTATATATAACTTATACCATACGTAACAATAATATATATATATATATATATACTATATTAATATATATAATTATTATATATATTATAGTATATATATATTATTATAAATATATCATAACTATAATTTATATACTACGACATACTATTTATTGACGATATAATATTATTATTATATATATATATATATATTATATATATATATATAAAATACTTTATATATACAATATATATTATATGATTATTAAATATTATATATATATATATATATATCTATAATGAATATATAATTATATAGTATATATTTATATATATATATATATATAATATATATATATTATTATTATATAATATATATGAATATATAATATATATATTTATAATATATATATATATTATATATATATAATATAATATATATGACAGGTAGAGTAAAAAAATACCTGGAACTTTAACTAAATTTAATTATCGTATGTGATAAATATGATTAATACAATACCACGTAAAGTACCTTCTTCGTATAAATTTTGTCCAGCGTGCTACCACTGTGCAACATAGCTGTAAGCAGTTTTGTTACCGTTTTCAACACACGTGTTGTAAACTCACTTATAATTCTTTCTGTGACTGAAATGTTGACTTTTACAGATCCTTTAATGGAGAAATATAGATAGTTAGATCAAATTGGGGGAGTAATGGTACGTCGCTGTTCGTAGATATGTAGAGAACTAGGGAGTGAACGATACTTGGGGTATTGTCATGGTTTAATCCAATTTTGCTTCCCAAAGCTAAAACGTTTGCGGTTGGATTGCAATCACTACGAAAACGAACGAAGAATGATCCATGTACTATGCGTTGGTAACTACTGATTACCTGAGATATAACCTGAAAGTTGCTCACGATTTCATGAGATTCAGGCAGTTACTTCCTCTTTGAAATGATTCTGGCTCGAACGTTTTTTGTTTTGTTGTGAGTCGAGATTTACCTAACTTCAGTGGTTTGAGCTCTCGTTTGAGGGTCTTACGGGCACCACCCACGTTCATTTGCCAGTATACACTCTAATCAATCAATCTCGATTCCGAATCAACACCTGGCAATGAGCTCTCCGCTTATTTGGCCACCTTCAACTTGCTCCTGGTGGAATCTAGGCAAAGGTTCTCAAGTCTTGTGCGGGGAGGTGACTACTGCCTGGGAATCCGACCATATGAAACAGTACATCGATGGTTTGCCTCCTGGTCACAGTACTCGAGATTATTATCCCGTCCTATTAAGGGTTTTATACATCTGATGTTGATGGGTCTACCGCCTTCTTTTAAAGGTGCGCATACAACATCGTAAACTAGGGTTAGGTTGCGATATGGATCCATCTCATACCCCTTTTTTCAAATTGAATTGCTTCTGTAAACGTTTTTTTTAACTTGACCAGAATTAATGTTTTCTCTGCTCAAAGTGGCCTTTGATTAAACTTTCCGACGGTCACAAACCACAGTACCCTCAACGAAACTCGAATGTAACAGGAAGATGTTTCAACGCTTATACGAGCTTATACACTCTTAATATCGCCCACTCATTCTCAAAACAAAGCTTATTCATTGTAGATATGAAGACTATTATCAGAAGTCCCGGTATTTTGATACCTTAAACTTGCATATTATGTATATATATATATTATATATATATATAATATATTAATATTATTTATATTTATAATACTATATATATATATATTATTAATATTATATTGTTACATTTGTAAACTAACAGTTCGAACAAATTCGAAAACCCTGATAGCTAGACTTTCGTCTCGTAATAGGTGATCGACTTTTGTTTGGTCTAAACGCAATTTGGGTGGCTGAAAGCTTTCTTTACAATTCTAATTCAGAATAAGCACACAGGTTGTTTGAACAATTCATTCCGCTATAGAAAAAAATTTATTAGATTGGAAAGAAAATTAAATTTTGTTTTTATTTCCTCGTTAGATACAGTAATCAAATTTGTAAATATGAATTTTGAGCCAAGCAAAACAATTTTCATAGTAAAGGAATTATGAAAAATGACAAGGACATTACATTCATAAAAACAACTATTTATATTATATATATTAATATTCTATATTTAATATATTAATTTATATTATATATATATATATATATATATTATTTATATAATATAATATCATAATATATTAATATAGTATACGTTGACAACAGCTATGGGTAATAGGTAGCAGTTACCTCTTTTATTTGTAATAGTATATTAATACATAAACTTTATTTACACAATAAGAGAGATACCTTTAACATACTATTAATTCTTTCGTAGAATCTTTATTACGTTTTTCAATAAAAATATACAAATAGGCTACGAATTTTAGACAGCGAAATGTCGTTTTGGTAGGGACTATATGATGCTGTTTTTCCTAATTTTTTTTATATCGATGCTATCTATTTTCGCAAATCAACATTATTTCGATTATCAACGATTCGATTTAATAAAGAAAACATTTATATATATATATATAATTATATATTATTATATATATATATAATTTAATTATTATAATCTTTATATATATTATATATTTTTATAATATATATTAATATTATATATGGATAATAGACTCTCAGAATCATTTCTGTGGCTGTATACACAAAGAGAGTCACTTTGTAGGTGCCTACGTGAGTCACTATATAGAGCTTGAAGTTGCCAATATATATATATATCTTTATATATATATTAATTATTCTTTCGTATACCGATTATTATATTACTATTATATATATATATATTTATATATTATAATATAATATTATATATATATTTATAAATAATTATATATAAATATAAACTTTGTTGACAGAATGTACAGGTTTTGTTACTTTTAATGATTTTTTATGTATTTTTAGTAGTTTTTCTGTACGATTTTTATTTATTGAGTAGAGTAAATATGACGTCGTATTTGTATAAAATGAATTAATTCAAATATTTAATAATTCATATATTTATATTATATATTTATAATATATATAAATATATTATATATTATAAGTATATTTATATAAATATATATATTATAACTATATCGCCCCAACTATTCTACCTCCGTTCTTGTTTCTGCAGTGAATGCCTCTAGGTTAATTCATTGCTTGCTAACGTGAACCCGTCTAGTTAGTTTTTCATTGCTCGCAAGTGAATCCGCAAGTTAGGTTTCATTGCTTCTGCACGTGATTCCGTACTAGGTTAGGTCCTAACGTACCCTTTTAAGTTTGGTTAGGAAGTGTGGTTAGGTAGACACAGATTATATATATATACACGACACCACTATATAATATATATTATTATATATATATATATATATATTTATATATAATAATATTATATATATTACTTAAGTTCTTTACTCTGAATTATGATATTCATGTTACGTCGTTACTATCTCAGCGCGAGTTGGTTTGGTGACCCGACAAAAACAAAGTGATTTTGAAACACGATTTTCCATATATATATATATTATATAATATTTTATATATAATATTATATATAATATTATATATAATAATATATTATATATATATATTATATATATATATATATATGTAAGTTTGAATATACTCGTTTCTTCGAGCATCGTACGTCTGGCAGTCATGTATCCGGATTACATTTATTACATGGAAAATATAGGCGATACAGGTTAAGAGGCTTAGTCCTCTTCAAAATCGAACCTCCTGGCAGCTACACCTTTGCCAAGTTCCTGCCATGATGGAAATTTCTGGAAGTATTCTTCGGAATGGTCAAGTTGCTTCGTCGAAATCCGCTATGGTCAATCAAATCATTTTCCTTTTAGAGTCTGCTAGAGTTGAGGAAATAGGAAAAAGTCACATGGTGCCATATCGGGCGAGTATGGAGGATGTGGCACCTGCGTTGTACCATGTTTCGCTAAATACTGTTGCACAACATTGGCAGTGTGTGCTGGTGCGCCATCATGATGAAGCATCCAAGCACCTGAGGCCCATAACCTCGGACGTTTTTTTTCTAATAGCTTCTCGCAATTTCCTCAAAAAGATCCAAATAGAACTCCTTAGTAACGGTTTGCCCTGTAGGTGCATACTCATGATGCACAATACCTTTGATATCAAAAATACCAAACAGCAACACTTTCATGCTGCTACGAACCTGTCGTGCCTTCTTTGGTGTGGGTGATGTTGGTGTTTTCCACTGGGACAATTGTTGCTTTGTTTCAGGGTCATACCTGTACACCCACGACTCATAACCTGTTATAATGTTCCTCATAAGGTCAGTATCATCGGTGGATCGCTAGAACAGAATTTAATGCAGACACTTTGCTTGCTATTTTCACACATTTTCAAAATCACCAAGGCTTCAACACACACGTCTTATCACAGTGATCTCCCAATGAGGACTGACTCACATCAGTGACTTGTACCCGCTCGATAGCTTGCATGGACATGTACGCACATGATGCACTTACCTATATTTTCATACATGCATTTTACTCAAACGTATACATGTAATCCGGATACTATTTGAACAACCCTCGTATATATATATATATATATATATATATATATATATCAGATGTATATTTGTTTATATATATTATATATAATATATTTATATATATATAATATATATATAGTATAATAGTATAATATATTATTATTATATACATTATAATACTATTATATATACATAGTATATATATTATATATACTATATAATATATATATATATATATATATATATATATATATATATATATATATATATATATATATATATATTATATATATATATATATATATATATATATATATATATCGTAATAATAGTATATATATTTATGCAGCAGGTGGCCATTTTTGGAATTCCGTAATTCGCAATTTGGGATAAAAAAAATTGCGGAATAGCGATAGCGATAATTAAACTCAAAAGATTTTAGAAACTAACAATTTCCCACTTTTTGCGAATTAGCCTATCTTATGCGATATATCACGGAACGACAGGAATTTTGTTAAGATATCAGGATGTTGCTTATGTAGTTGGTACTCTGAAAACGAATAAAGCCTCCAATTTGCATCCACGGGCTTAGGGTTTTTTTTTTTTTTTTTTTTTTTTTTTTTTTTTTTTTTTTTTTTTTTTTTTTTTGTACTCTTACATGTCATAAACTAACAATATATTCAGCAGAGTGTAAATGTCTGTTTTGTTTAACTTATTCTTGCGATTGTTATGGAAAAAAGGTTACGACAGCAATGTTCAAGAATATAATAAGTGGAAGCAGAATACTGGAATGGAGTCGACAAAAAAGATATACCTGTTTAGCGAAAGAGTATATTCTAGATATATATTTAAATATATATTATATATTATATATATTATATATATATATATATATTAATATATAATACCCATTGAACTCGATAAAAATAAACCTGGCTCCGACGTGATTTTCAGGATCATTTGCCTTATGTTTGTATACTGGAGTTGATGTGAAGTGTGTATATTATATATTGTGTGATTTACATAATAATATATATATATTTATATATTATATATATAATATATAATATATTATATTATATATATATATACTATATATTTAATTATATATATTATAATATATATATAATATACGTTCTAATTATTTAGTTTCAAACTTACAGATCAGATAACTTAATTAAAATGCCACGAAATTGTAAAATGATCCAAACAAATTTTGTTACAATGTTGTCGGTGAGGTAACGTTGAAAGTTTCAAATGAGGAATATTACTCCCTTAATAAAAAAAACGCATATAAACTTTATTTTG
>JABUQX010034334.1:42500-47232 GCA_015478945.1 Trachelipus rathkii
TATTTTAAATATATATATTAATATTATTATATATATATATATATATATATATATAATATATATAATAATATATATTATACTATATATATGTATATAATATATAGAATATATTTATATAAGTAATATATATCTATTATATAATATATATCTATATATATATATAATAATAGTTAGTATAATATATATATAATTTATATATTATATATATATATTTATAATTATTATGATATATATTATATTTGAGATGACGAAATTTAATTAATCTTATTTTTCAAAGTATGGAGGAAAAATGTACAACTGACGTTTTCTAGAGAACATAACACGTTGAAAATCACCTTCGAAGTTTGAACAGAGAGTAATGCTTCGGAACGTATATATTAAAACGGTGTCTAAAATAAATAGAATAGTGGATAGTCTCTTCGATAACTAAATAATGACAAATTCAAATCTTGTAGCATACAATCACGATCCTACTTCTCTAGAGAGCAGTCTGATTGATGGCTGCCTAATAGCGGCCACAAATTTTTTTGTTCTCCAGACGGAAGCTCCGTTTGTTCTCAGTCGATTACCGTGTCCGAAGTCAGAATACGCTGTTGCTAAAGATAAACATTTTGCATAAATTAAAACTTGATTTTAAGATTATAACCATTACAAATATTAAAACTAATAGAAGCCTTGGCAGTTCTTGGATCAATGAAAAGAAAAGATAGAAATTAATAAATAAAAATATCTGAATAACTCTAGTAAATCTTTCTTGCCTTTCCATTTAATATGATAATTTAAAATAAATGTGAAAGTTTTTTCCCTTTAGCTTAATTCAGATTGACATATTGGTGTATAGTTAGGATGAAAATTATCAAAAATTTGCAACAATGAATCAAAGCAATTGTAGTTTTTTTGCAAAAAGGAGCTTTGAAAATACTGAGAGTAAAGTTGTCAATTAAATGTGAGTCCATATAACGAATTCAGAATTATAATTATGACAAATGTGAAAAGGGCTAATGCTTTTACATCCTGTATCACTCCTAGAAAAAAAAATCTAACTTTTTCTTAGACACGCCAGAAACTAAAAGTTTATATTGGCTCAAACTGTTAATTTTTTCATTATGATGAAGATCTTAGACTATTAACTGAAATACTTTTTGAGCGTCGCCTTCTTAGTAAAAGATTATCATAGCCAAATGTAAAACTACAATATGTATACTCTCACACCATAAGGTCATGGAGTTTTCTTCTCTTTAACTTCGTATAAGCTTCAAGAAGATAAATTTCAGACTAGTGGGGCCAACAGACCAAATGGAAGCCCACGACCTAATAGAGATTGAGCATATATATGATAATATATTTATATTTTTATCTATATATAGTATATTATAATATATATATAATATATATATATATATTATATATATAATAGTATATACTATACTTTATAATATTATATATTTATATTAGAATATACTACTTAGGGTTTATCTACCTCCTTCAAGATTGGGGTGATGGTGAGTAGCATACCCGGAAACAGAAAAATTAGTAGAAGAACATAAAAGGCAAACAAGAAAAAGCCAGGAAAAAAAAAACTGGTTTCAACGAGACTGCGACGAACCTCACTGTGGTTATCTCGTCAATGTGGGGTTCATCCTCCGGGCCAGGCCCACAACTATGACCCTCTCATAAAACCCCACCATGTAACTCCTATTACACCTTTCTTTCTGCCAAAAACTCTCATTCACTCTCCTTCAGGCATTCACCCTTAACTGACTCAATCTACTTTTCCTTCGATCTCCAGCCGATCGATTCCCAGCACACTCACCACTATCATTAGCTTAACAACCGATCTTATCACTGCATCTTCCCTATGAACCAAACCATATCGATTCATTCTCGTTTATTTCTCACTTTACGCCTTTATACACACCACACAATCCTAACGCATTCAATCTCCTCATTTTATTAATTCTTTCAACCGCTACGCCCCTAAAGACTTTGTTCTCTATACTTTATTTCCAAAGCCATAAGTTATCCTTCTAATAGCTTAAGCATCAGAAAAACATAAAACTCAAGCAAAACTTAGCCCTTAGACTTAGTCTTTACAAGTCCACCAAGGATTTAATTGGTATAAAGCCACCTCTACCATTCACGAACTTTCCTACGAACACACTGCAGCTCATCCGTTCATTTTTCTCATACAAATATTTCTTTATATCATTACACTCAGCATTGTTCCAGTGTGCTCACACACCTAAACTAACTTCACCCGTGGACTTCCTTACTTAATACTACGCATACATTAACTTTTATCTACATTAACTCCTCCAAACTCTTTGCAGATACTCACACGAAACCGATCATCTCTCAATATAATAAGTAGGGCACCCTTCATTCTCTGCTTCTTCATCACCTTACACTTCCCATGCAACGTCTAACTAATTCTTCATAAGTCCGTATTCATGAAATAAATTGGAATAACAAAGAAGAAATATCTCGTGCGCTGCCTTTAATTTCGATATTAATATTAAAAAGATCACATTAAACCCCATTAATAAGTAATAAATTCACTATCATACAAAATATTTTTGATATTTTATTGATTCCATTTAAAACCTACCACACACATTATCACAAACACTTGCACGAGCTTCTTATTATTCTATCAATGTCATTTCAGCCCTATATTCATTGTGTGGATGGACTTCAACTTTTTCATTTTCACAATCTTTGTTTAAAATAGTAAAAATTTGATCCATTACCTTAAACTTATAAATGCACTTGCCTTCCCAACTCGTCCTCAGTAACTGCGTGCTCTTCAACCAAATGCAGCAATTAGTCTCCCCACAATACTATTAAACTAATCTGCTATAGTTCACAGTTCCCTATCCTCACTTACCTTATATAATATAAGACTTAAATTCTTCCTAATTATGCACGTCGTCTCACACGTCGCCAAGCTCACATTTTTTTGCTTCGAACATTTCTTTCTGACTTAAACCACTTTCTTCGTCTTCCAGCTCCATCCAAGCTCGCCAGCAAACTCAACCACATACATCGAGATGACTGAGGATCCATCCTTATCCTTTTCATTTTTCCAAACCATCCTCAATGTATCAGTATCTCGTTGTATTCTCTCTAATTACTCCTTTCATTCACAATACACAACTCCTAAGCGTTATCCTCATTTTATCAATTATTATCACCTAACACCCCCTAAATTGTACACTAGAACAGCATTTTTGCCTTAGTCTAAACCATCTTATCCATACATACGTTTCACTTCTTAATTCAAACAGGTACATACCTTATGCAAAACCATAGGCACACGATCAAGACTAGAGCCATACATTGAACCAAGTTCTATATATCATATTATATATTTATAATATATATTATAATATATATAATAATATATAATTATAATATATATTAATATTATTATATAATATAATATTATATATATATATTATCATCATCATCCATCATCATCATAAATCATTAATCATCATTTATCATCATCGTCATCATCAAATCATTATTCTCTATCGCTCGATTTTGACACAAGAGTGTTTTAGCATACACTGGAAAAGAAAAGTAACAAGATAACACTGCAAGTCGAAAGAAGCCAGCTTTTTACCATCCTTTTTAATACCTTTAAGCGAGACTCTCGTCGCAGTCAGAAAAATTCACACTAGGGTCGTCATTTTATATATATATATATATATTATAATATATATATTTCATATATATCTCTCTTCTTATATATATATATATAATATAACTATATTTATTATATATATATATAATATGAAAAAAATATACATATTATATATATCATATATATAATATTATATATAATATATATATATATATTATATATATTATATATATAATAGTATTAGTACTATATATATATATAATATATTTAGTATAGTATATCTATATATACTATTTCATATATAACTCTTCTTCTCCGTTCTTTATCTTCTTTTGTTTCCCAAGATTGGGAGTCAGGTTTCGATAGCAGTCGCAATCGGAAAAGAAACAGCAGTAGAAGAAATGACACAAAAGTCGAAAAAGAAAGTCCAGCCTTCCCGCCCCCTTACCATTAATTAGTGAGCACTCGTCGAGTCAAAAAAATCCACCTAGAGCTCTCATGGAACTGGCGATGGAACTCACGATGGTAAGATCAGTCATGTAAGGGTTTCATTATGTCGCCCAGGTGGGCCCAACCAAATACATACCCTCACAAACCTCACATTGCACTCCTGTTATACACATTTCTTATGCCATCTACCAAACTCACAGATTCTCATCCTTCAAACATTGTTTTAACTGACTCAATCCTTTTTATATCGGTCTTGCAAGCGTCGGTCCACACGACTGTTCACAAGTTCATCCGCTTACAACCGATCCAGCATCCTTTCAACGATGATCAAACCATTCATAAATACATTTCATTTTAATCTTGATTTACACTTTTCCTCACACACACAATTCTCTAAATACGTTCATTCTCTTTTATCAATTGCTTCTCACACCTAGCACACCCTAAGATTGTCCTCTGACACATCTGAACTTTAGATATATAACTTTCTTATTCCGACCATAGCTTCACTACTATCAAATAACACGGTAATACATTACCTCCATGCAGACATAGCCCGTCAAGACTTGTCCATTAACATTGCACCAACGATTTAATTGACCAGCCACCTTCCGCCAATGTCTAACTTTCCTA
>JABUQX010034335.1:0-42500 GCA_015478945.1 Trachelipus rathkii
TGAATGATATTGCATATGTTAGGTGAGGTTAAGTTAAGATAGGTTATATGTTGTTAGGTATTTGTCGTGTTAGCATTAATTGATAGGTTACGATTATTATTATGTTATCTGCAGATTAAGTGTGTTAGGTTAGTATGTTATGTTAAGTTAGAAAAGAGAGAGACAAAGAGAGAGAAAAGAATCGGAGAGAAACGGAGAGGCAAATAGATAGAAGTTATGTTTAAACAACGAACGACACAAATGACTACTGAAATGAATGTAAACCAATGAAATGCCTGATTTCTTCTTCAATCAATGTTTTTATTTTGAAAATAAAGAAACTCTTCAATCTTTTTTTTTCCTAAACAGTATTGAAGAATTTGCTTTGAAATGACTATCTTATGCATGTGATGATTATAATTTCATGTTTAATCAGTTACATTTTTTTGTACTCATATCAGAGCACATTTGCCTTGACTCTCGGTTAACTAATAATATATTATTATCCTTTAGTTCTCTACTAACTGATACTCATATATCATATACTATATAATAATACCATATATATATATATATATATTGATATATATACTATCATATTATATTATATAATATATATATATTAAATAGATGATTCTATTAGTTATAAGGTATTCACGGCTGGTAATTTAAGGGTATTGTCGCACTCGCTTTATATTCCTCTGGTTTGCGCCGAATCAGATATTAGAGCAATTCGTCCTGAAAATACTGCTTTAATCACAGAAAGTCGTAAACATTTTCTATCGTACGGTTCTGTCATTTTCGGTAACACGTTAAGTACATACATGGAAAAATATTACTCGAACTTGTTAATTTAAGTGCCGATACCATTAAATTAGACCCTCATATTTACCTCTCCACCGCTTCACCACTTCTTCTCAAGGAGAAGTTATGCCCCTTCAAAGTGCAAATTATTTACAATCTGTTATTGCTGTCACTTCTAAAAATCTTGCAAATTATTTGCAATTGCAAATTATTATTATTATTATTATTATTATTATTATTATTATTATTATTATTATTATTAATTATTAATTATTTTTTTACATATCTATTATTAAATTATATATATTTTTAAATACATTGATTATTTATTATTATAAGTAAATTAGGAATTAATTACTATTATTATCGTATAGCTATATATTATTATTACATATATTATTACATTATAAAAAAACTTCAATAATTATTATTATTATTGAATTATTATTATTATTATTAGTTATTATTATTATCGCTATTGTTACTGTTGTTGATATTGCTATTATTATTATTATTATTATTATGTTATTATTATTAGCCTTATGAAGAAATGTATTTTATTAATTATTATTTTTATATTATTATTTTGATATTTATTATTTATTATTTAGTCATATTATAATACTGTTATTTTTATTAATTATTGATCAGAAAATATATATTAAAATTCTCATTATTATTATTATTATTATTATTATTATTATTATTATTATTATTATTATTATTATTATTATTATTATTATTATTATTATTATTATTATTATTAATTATTATTATTATGTATTATATTATTAATTATTATTAATTATTATTAATTATTATTTTAATTATTTATTATTATATTATTATATTATTATTATTATTATTTTCATTTTGTATTATTTATTTGCTTTTCACTTTTTTCTTTTTTTACTACCTTACAGATTTAAATTTAGCTATTATTAATTAATTATTAATTATTAGTTAATATTAATTATTATTATATTATTACTTATTAATTATTATGAATTATTATTATTATTAAATTATTATTTTAGAAATTCTAATATAATTATTATTATTAATTATTATAATTATTATTATTATTATTATATTATATTAATTACATATATAAAAGTAATTCTATTCATATATTAATTATTTTTGATTAATTATATTATTTATTAGTTATTGTTTATGGTTTTATAATTATTTATTTAACTTATTTATTTAGTAGTTATTATAAAGAAATAAATTATTGTGCTCAATTTATTACCTAATAATTATTATTTTAGTAATCTTCTATTTAATTTTAAATTCTTATGATTATGCTGTTTATTGGTATTATTGTTTTTGTGTTTTTATCATTATTAAATTTAATATATTTAGATTTTGGAAATATATTATTATTATTATTATTATTATTATGTTTTAGTTTTTTTTTATATTATTATGTTATTATTATTTATGTATTTATATTTATTGATTATTTATTATTATTAAAAGTATTAATCATGAAAAGAAGCAGTTATTAAAATTATAATTAGATATTATTAAATTAGATATGGTTATCTGATGTAGCAAGTTTCACGATCTCCCTGTAACAAGACAAGTCATACATCTCATAATTTATATTATTTATTATTTTATTATTAATTATTATGATTTCAAATTCAATTATTATTATTAATTATTATTATTTGGTTATTATTATTATTTTATTATTATTATTTATTAATTATGATTATTATTATTATTTATTATTATTATTGATTATTATTATTATATTATATTATTATAATTATTATTATTATTATTATGATTTTATGAAAAATTTGAACTAGTATTTGAACTATTTTTCTTGTTGTAATTGTTTATCATTATTATTTTTATTATTATTATTTAATATTTCTATTGTTATAATTTTCTGGATGGGCTCATAAAAGATATGTCGGGCTTCTCTCTCATCTATTTTATATAGTTACTTAATGTTCATTTTTTTGCGTTAAGCATGGGTTTTTGTATTATCAATTTGGATGGTTTTTATTCAATCACATTATATTATATAATTTCGATTATTTATTTATTTATTCTATTTATATTTATTATTATTATTATATATTATTTTTATTATTATTGATTATTATTATTATTAATTAACTGAATTTTTCATGCTGATACTACAACTTTCAAATGGAATAAATTATCTAATTATTATTATTATTATATTATATGTTTAAATATGGTTTATTCATCTTATAAATCTATTAATTAATTATTTATCTATTTAAGTTTTAATCAGTTTAGATATTAATGTTTACTTATATATAATAAATTCAATTTGATTATCATTAAACTGCTATTATGTTATTAATTATAGTTAAGATTCATGGGGTTATTTATTATTTTCGATTTTTTTGCAATTTAGTTGCTGTATTTATTATTTCTTTTCTAATTATTAATAAGGTGTGTAGCGCACAATGTTTAAATTTTATTAATTTTTTTATTGTTAATATATTTTATATATTACTTATTTATTTATGTATTACAATCGTAAAAAAATGTCAAATTTAGGACGTGCTAACGCAAAATATAAACAAACAATGTGGCGGCATCTATATTAATCTATATTATATTATATCTATATTATAGCGGTAGTATTATATATATTTATTACCCTCCACCCTACTTGTTGATTATTCCTTGATGCCTGATTCAAACTGAATTTTATACTTGCATTCGCTCAAATCAGTCCATTAATATATGTTTAAGGTAAACTGTTGAACTTGCTGTAAATTACTAATATTTTTTTTGCACAATATCTCAAATTTATAGAGAAATTATTCTTCTTTTTATATAATCTGTCTTTGTTAGATTTTTTCCACAATTCGAAATCAGTAAGAAAACTATTCTTTTTTGCCCAAACTCACCAGATATTGTAATTAATTGAATATATATTATTCGCGGTCTGGATATGTCATTAATATCACCATCCAGAAGTCGACTTTTTTCAACGCTTTGGACGCGCACAACACTCACTTAAGAGTCGGATCATTACTCCACAAACACTACTTCTTGCTAAGAAATATCCACACTCTAGTACTTATATGTAACAAAAGCACAACACAGATGCAATTAAGTAAATAAAATTACAAGCTTCGTAAGCGCACAATCTCTAGAAACCAAAACTCTAAGAAATCAAAATTACAAAAAATTATAAACAAATTTATTAAAAGAGAAGCCCCATTGGAAATTATGGTATACTCTCTCTCTCTCTCTCTCTTCACGTTCTTTTTTCTCTCTTCTCTCGCTTACTCTCTCTTTCTCTCTATAGAATATAAATTTGTATATGTAGCTAATATAATGTGTAATGCAGTTCCTTACTGCGATTAGTATAAGTTACTTCAAAATAACCAAAGTCAAATATATAATGGTCTATATATATATAATAAATTTAAAAGTAGTTATAATAATTTTATATAAAATAAATTTGTTTCATTTTAATTCATTTATAATTTTTATAAAAGTATATATATATATATAGATAAATTCTAATATATATATATTATATCTCACTATATAGTTATATAGTATATATTAATATAATATATATTATATATTATAGATATATATATCATTATTCTATGAATAATTAGTAGTATTTTTATATATAAATATATATTAAGTACATACATGTACAAGTAGATGTACATATATGTATTAGTATAATTGTACAGATACATATGTATTTTATTATATATATATATATATAATAATTTATTATATATATTATACTATATTATATATATATATATATATATTATTAAATACTAATTATATATATATATATAGTAGAATATATATATATATATATATTATATATAATATTATATATATATATTATATATATATTAAAATTATAATAATATTTAATAATACCATATTATATATATAATATTATATATTATATAGTATATTATTATATGAGTATATAATAATATAATATAATAATTAATTATATATATATATATATATTATAATATATATATATTAATATAATATATATATAATATATATAATATAATATATATAAATATATATATATTATTAGGAATATTTTATATCAAACGTATAATTTAAAAATTAAAAAGAATATTCCTTTTATAAGTTCGGTCAAAATAGTTCGCATCTGGCGGAAGCAACACCTCCACTTATGAGTAAAAAAAATACTGTATATGACGTTGCCCTAAATTTTGAGAGAAGAAACTGGAATTCTGGCCTTGGTTAATATTTTTATCCGATCGTGGAGGCTTTTTTTGAATTTCCCTCTTATCGAAAAGTATTGCATATCTAAAACAAGAATACACACGTATAAATGTATTTTCAAAATATAAATATTTTATAATATATACTCTGTTCAATTTATAAAATTGCTTAATCCAGTGTTTTTTAAATAGCGATATCATATAATTAAGCACTGCCCTCACTTATCAATGGGAAAGCATAATGGAAAATCATAATCCAATGCGCAGAAGAGATATTTTTGGCCTAAGCCTCCAATATTCTTTAAATCAGCTAGATAAAAAGGCGAGAGTCTTTGATGTATATATTTGTAACTAAAATAGAACAATTGGAAATTTCGGACCAAACAAAGGATAATAGAAATGATTCAATTTACGTATGTAGAGTAAAGTGATAGCTCTGAGCGACGCTTGATGATTTTCTCGCCCAAAAAAGATTAGGCAAATAATCAAATGACTCCAAAATCACAAGCAAAAATTTTAATTAAGAATCTCTATTATTTATTTACAATAAGTTGCGATAGAGTAGAAAAATTAATTCGATTAACTTTTTTGTATTTTACATTCAGATTTGCTTTTATTTACTTTTTTAATTTATTTTAGAGGAGGCCCGGCCTCCTGTGCTTGTCTCCTCGCTCAAAAAGAGAGCCGCAGGAGAGGGATAAAACTTATTGCCGCGCACTGAATATATTATTGAATTTTTACAATATACCAAAATATATATCTTATTTAATACCTTTAGTACTATATAATGATAATATAAAATATTATTGTAGATATGATAATAGATGTTAACCTTATGTATATATATATATATATTATATATTATACTATATATATTACTAAGCTTTTACTAAATATCAACATAATAGGAACATATATTTGATCTAGATCAGTTATTCGAGAAGTTTTCTTAATAAACTTATATAGATAGATATCATTTACTACAGATATATATTATATTAAATATAATGGAATGAGCTTAATAAATTTCAATACTGAGATCAGTATATTTTATTTTCTTTATTACTCCTCATTCCTCAGGACATGGCAAGGTGAAACTGACGCCGGCTCGCATATACACCAGGGCAGTTTAAAACAAACAGAGAAAGAATGTTGTGAGTTAGAATACCATGTAAGTATTATCCTTCCCTGACACACGCAGCGTTAATTGCTCATCTCGACTGAGAAAGACTAAAAGTCACTCTCTGCCCTCCGAGTTTTTGAAAAATTATGATGAACCTTTTCGAATCACACGTTTGGCCTAAACGTTTTACTCCCTACCACAAATTCCAGCATCTGGAGAAATCGTTATCTCCATCGTATCTAGAAAGATGAAATATAGCAATATAGATTCACTGGAAGGCAATTAAGCTAAATGGGACTGATGTAGCGGAATGAATACTCTCACAGTGTGGTAATCTCGTCAAAGTAGGATAACCCCTGGGCCACAGATATAGTACTCACTATATAGTATTCATTATTTCAATATCACCATTCATCTCTCACGATTTAACTTAACAGAATGCCATTTCTCATATTTTGCCTCAAAGAACGTGTGATTTAAATCAAGGAATGACAATATAATGGATTTAAATATTGTGTACAACAGCCCCTTTCTTCCGCTTCAGCGTCCCCAAACTCAATACATTCCTCACTCCTTCAGATTTGCAAGCTCATCCACCTTCTACAAGAGTTTTCATAAAGTCTACGCTGTATTATTTTGTATATTCTTTAATATATCTTCGGCTTTCTAGCCAAGGTTTGGACTTCCAGCCACTCAACCAAATTCTAGAGCAACAACACAATACCTAATGTCTTTCATTCTCATTTTATTCATAAAAAGTTACTCACACCTAATACGCCATAAGATTATATCCCTCTGAGCACTTTGTACTAGTTCTATACCTCTTATTACAGCCAAGCGTTATTCAACTCTATAATAATATACCGTTAACAAAGGTAACTAACTGTATGCCCTTATGCAAACCCTAATGCACTCATTCTTTAGTCCCTTCAACATTATGCCCCAAGGATTTAATTTGCACACACCTTCCTCGATGCATTCACAATTTTTTTTTCTAACTTGCATTTCTGTAACATTCTGCAGTATATATATATATATTATATATATAATATTATATATATATATATTATATATACTTATATCATATTATTATATATATATATATATATAATACTATATACCTATATATTCATATATTATAATTATATACTACTATATATAATATATCACTAATATTATACATAATTGGCTCCTACTAAATACTTTCTAAATCACTTGAAGAAAAGACCTTCTTCAAACTACTCAATATCAATTCATTTTTATTAATACACATTTTAACTACTGTATGTAATATAATGTAATACAGCTTATGTGAATATTTTCCAACCATCTAATTACAGCTACAAGTTTTTAAAAGTATTTAGTATTAGAATGAAACAATGTATCCAGACCAGAAAACAATCAAATAGAGTTGGTTTCCAGATGAAAAAGTGGGTTCAGATTTGAAATTAGTTTAAAAATTGAATGGATAAATTACATTCAATTTGCTAAAATAATCAATTACACTTAACAATCTTCTTTGGTTTTTAAATTTTCAATTTGAAAACATGTCTTCACGTTTAAATGACGTTTTATTTTAATTATTACTTCTAATTGTGCTTTCTTCATTATAGAAAAAATAATTAGTTATTTTTCCTAAATAGTTAAACAAATAAAATTTTACTCTTTTATATAGAATTGAAAGTGTCACTATTCTATTTTTTTTTTTAAAAAAATATTATATTACAAAGAAATAGACTTACTTTCCCAGTCATTTTTCCTTAATTGCGATTAAGTTTACATTTGGCACATAACAGTGAAGAAGACTCATGGTTCGTTCTCGGAACCCAATATGAAATTTAATTATATATTTTTGAAGAATTATTTTTGGTGTGTTGAATAGGTTTAAAAGTTTAAAAAAAAAAAAAAAAAAAAAAAAAAAAAAAAAAAAAAAAAAAAAAAAAAAAAAAAAAATTATGTATTAAAAAGCACAGCTAAATTTCATACTTTTCAATGTATCTTTCTATATTTTGTTAATGATATTTGACCAGAATTTATTTAAATATTTTTACTCATTTCGGTTCAATTACAAATTAATTTTGTAAATTTAAAATACTCCTAATTAATATAATTTTGTTAATTTATAATTTATTGGACGGTAGTTTTAGTTGCACCATCTTAGCTTATGTTATGTCTTGAATATCTACGAAACTTTAAGAAAAAGATTTGTAGTGTATCTGTTCTAACCAACACATTATATCTGGACACGGGTGTTAGTGTTACGCTATTATGGCGTAGAGTAATGGGGTTAGAGATATTTTCCATTCAAAATTCAAATTCGCTCAAACTTTATTTACTAAAAAGAAAAATACATATTCAAGAAATAAAATATTTATTTTCATCAACATCCTTAAATCAGATTTTTTTTGGGGGGAGGGTGGGAAGAGTTTGAAAAAGCAATTTTCTCTGATAATCACTCAAATATTTATCATTCATGAAAAATTATTATTATTTTTTTTTTTTTTTTGGGGGGGGGGAAGGGGGGAAGAATTTAGTATTTTATGAGGAACAAACATTTCGATTAATAGAACTTACCCTCCAAGAAAAAACAACATAATTTTTCAAAAGATATTCTGGGTCCCCCGTTCTATAAGTTTGATGGCATTTGCTGGTGTGAATGAGAACTTTGCACGAATTTTCTGTTTATTTAAAAAAGTGAGAATGTTTCGTTTAACTCCTTATGTTAGTTTCAATATATTATTCATCCTCATACAAAGTGATGACACAATGCATTACCTAAAAACTAAGATATGTGAGTAAAAATTTTCAAATGTCTCTAGTTAAAACTATATATATATATATATATAGTATATATATTATATATTAATATAATATATATATATATATATATATATATATATATATATATATATATATATATATATATATATATATATATATATATATATATATATATATATATATATATATATTATTTATAATATATATTATATATATCAATATATGTATTTCCAGTTTATAATAATAATATGTTAAAAAAAATAACAATATACAAAAAACAATATACATAAACATTACAATAATTTAAAGACTTCGGAACTGTCTTAATGAAGAAATAAGTATCCTCACTGCCACTTTCAATCTAATACCAAATTTACACTATAGAAGAATTCATATCATTTTATTCTGGAGTTGTAACAAAATAATTTTATCAAATTTCTGTTTTCCATATCATATTTCTTTCTCACTTTGATCCCAAGTTCAAAGATTATTTTTTTAATTGAAAACTTTGGAGTGACTCTTCCACTTATATTGCAAAACAAAATCGTTCTGTGTCATTTCATCCTTTAAATCTGTTTTGTTAGTAGTAGTAGTAGTAGTAGTAGTAGTAGTAGTAGTAGTAGTAGTAGTAGTAGTAGTATTAGTAGTAGTATTAGTAGTAGTAGTAGTAGTAGTAGTAGTAGTAGTAGTAGTAGTAGTATTAGTAGTAGTATTATGGTAGTAGTAGTAGTAGTAGTAGATAGTAGTAGTAGTAGTAGTAGTAGTAGTAGTAGTAGTAGTAGTAGTAGTAGTAGTAGTAGTAGTAGTAGTAGTAGTAGTAGTAGTAGTAGTAGTAGTAATTTCAAACACCTTAACCCAACCCATTCTTCTCTTTAGCTACGTCTGAACGTTATCTAATCGTGTCATTTTTGTACAATTTTTTAAAGATTTTTCAGCAATCTTCAAGTTTTAGATTCACCA
This sequence comes from Trachelipus rathkii, assembly GCA_015478945.1. Lineage (NCBI taxonomy): Eukaryota > Metazoa > Arthropoda > Malacostraca > Isopoda > Trachelipodidae > Trachelipus > Trachelipus rathkii. The sequence continues at coordinate 9,892 of JABUQX010034335.1, forward strand.
AATATGTTAATAAAATAATCGGGTATAATTCACCGAGAAACAAAACATTTGCTTTTATATATGAGACTTAGATCTTATGTATTTTTTTGTGTTGAATACAAACTAAAACTATATTGATTTTTATCTGTAAGGTTCAGTTTTGCAGATATTCGCATGAAAACATGGAAAACTTGTCAAAACAAATTAATTATTTTCCCGTGCACAGAGGCAAAACCATTATGTATACAAACAGATGATCTAAATAAAAAGATGTGTATCCATCCAAATTATACAAGCTCTGAGAATTTCATATTGATACGACTGATAAAAAAGATAACGAGATTTTTTATTTCAAATGACTTTTTTTTCCTTTCTTTTTTTTTTTTATAAATGAAAAATCACGAAATCTTTTTAATTGGTCCAATCAATAAGAAATTTTCCGAATTTGTATAATTGGGCCAGATACAGTTTATCAATTTAGATCATCTGTATGTATATACACCCGTTTTGCCTCTCTTCATCTCACTGGGATAAAATATATATTTATTTTATTTGATTTCTTTTTCATGTGAATTGCTGCAAAACTGGACCTTATAAACAGAAACCAAATTGATTTTTTTTTATTCAGCGCAAAAAAATACATAAGAAACAAGTATTGAATCATTCATTGGTAACGGAAAAAACTTTAAATTTGCTCCGAATGATTTCAGAAATATTATTCAAATATTTCCACAAAATTCGTTGTTGGAGGAACTTCCTGTAAGGAATGAATTATTCATTTATTATTATTATTATATTATTATTATTATTATTATTATTATTATTATTATTATTATTATTATTATTATTATTATTATTATTATTATTATTATTATTATTATTATTATTATTATTATTATTATTATTATTATTATTATTATTATTAATTATTATTATTATTATTATATTATTATTATTATTATTATTATTATTATTATTATTATTATTTTATTATTAATTATTATTATTATTATTATTTTATTATTAATTATTATTATTATTATTATTATTTTATTATTTTTATTATTATTATTATTTTATTATTTATTATTATTATTATTATTATTATTATTATTATTATTATTATTATTATTATTATTATTATTACAAATGCTACTTTCAGGTGTCTGGAGAAATACATCGAGTTAGCAAGTATGGAGATCAGAGTAAATGCGTCACTGATCAGGAAATGGTCAAAATATGTGTTTGCAAAGATAGGATTTAAAATATTATTATTATTATTATTATTATTATTATTATTATTATTATTATTATTAATCTATTATTATTATTATTTTATTCATTATATTAATCCAGAATTTAATCATTTTTTATTATTATTATTATTATTATTATTATTATTATTATTATTATTATTATTATTATTATTATTATTATTATTATTATTATTATTATTATTTATTATCGTATTTAATTATTTTATTATTATTTATTATTATATTATTATTATTATTATATTTTATTATTATTATTATTTATTATTATTATTATTCATTAATTATTTTATTATTATTATAATTTTAAGAAGACTTTCAAACAAGAATGATGAAGATTAATTATTTTTTTAGTTTTATAAATACTTTTTTCCCTCGTGGGTATTTCATTTAAAACACCCAATAGTTATTTATGTTATTTTTTCATTAATTAAAAAAATTATCTATATTTATGCTATATTATGTCATGCGATTTATTTAGAATAATAATTATGAAATATATTATAAAATTGTAAGTTATATCGGTTCATAATTTTTTGTTTAGCCATTAATATTATAAACCTATAAAGTCCATTTTTTCATTATAAAATTAATATGTTATGCATATATGTTATATGATATGCATTATATCGTATATTATAAGTTTTACATTATATTGTAAAATATAAGTTATGATTTTCAGTGTAAATTATATATTTTGTATTAAATATATAGTTTTCTTGAGAGCAGAAACATGTGAGAATTATAATTGATGAGTTAAAATTAAAAGACTTTAACATATAATATAATAACTAATCATGAATGAATAATAATAATGATAATAGTACTTGTGTATATTTAAAATAATATAAAATATAATAATAATAATAATCATAATAATAATAATAATAATAATAATAATAATAATAATAATAATAATAATAATAATAATAATAATAATAATTGGAAACCAAAACGTTAGTTTAGGTAACATGAGGATAGAGTCACCGTTTTCTAACAGAAAACGGAGATAATTATGATTGTGATGATTATAAGAGAAAATTTTGAAAAAAAAAAATTAACAGGTCTAATTTCAGTTCCGAATCAGACTCTTTATTCGGCTTCATATTTTTTTGGCTTCATATATTAATTAAAGAAGGCTTTGATTTATAAAATTATATCTCCAATGAACAGAAGCATAGTAATGTCTTTTAAAATCAAAGCATTAAAACTATTGCTGATTGACATAACTTAAAAGAGCTTCAGATGATATCAAAAAAATATTCTAATAAATTCCACTTTGTAGCTTTATGACCGGTTTTGAACAAGATAGATGAAATTTACCACACTCTAGCACACACACACACACACACACACACACCACACACACACCACACACACAGCACAACCTACACACACACACACTAACAACATTACACCTATATCATTAACCTAGAACACATAGCTTTAAAACATTTCATTAACGGTTTTCTTATGTCCAACTCCACATCATTTTTTGAGCTATTGTCTCAACCGCTCTTTCTTGCAATTTTTTTTTTTGCTTTTGAAACTGAATAGCATATTTGCATCATTCTCCCTCTTCATGTATGCGTTTACATATTGATACTAGAATTTTTTGGGGACGCAATTTCAACTCTCAGAAAGTATGCATATTGTAAATTTTTTATAAAAAAAATATTTCGGTCTGACAGACATAAGTTATGTGATGCAGGGTTAAGGTAGTTAACCGATGTATATCGAACGAACAATGTAATCGATTTTTTTTTTCGATTATTTTTTAAGGCAATAGTGCGAAAGGTTGCCCATAAGTTTTTTTTTTTTTTTTTTTTAACTAAAGGAATACGACCAAGATTTAATAGCAAGATTGGGAAAAGAGCAGGGTTCTCGGCCTCAAAAAGCGGGGGAACTGACGGGGGGGGGACCTTCGTCCCACCTCTGTCTCCGTCGGTCGAGCCCTCTTAAAATATATATAAAAAAAAAAAAAAAATTAAAATTAACTAAAATTAAAATATAGAAAATGCAACTTGTTGGAAATCACCTTTCCGCATCTTCTATTTGGAGTTTTTAGCTTAACACGTGACACTGCTCGGGGGCTTCACGACAGAGTTCTGCGATTGTCGATAATATGTCTTTTTATGTAACTTCCTTTTAAAGGATAAGTGCCCACACACCAGCACACACACACAACACCGCACACACACACACAACATAATATATATCTATATATATTATATATATTATATATATAATATAATATATATATATTAATATATAATATATATTATATATATATATATATATACTATTTATATTTAATATTATATATTATTATATATAATATATATATAATATATATATATATTATATATATTATTATATACTGTATATATATATATATATATATATATATAATATTGATACAGTACCTTGTATTTTCATTTTATTGATATAAATTTAATATAGATTTATTTTTATGGTTTTTTAAGATTTATTGATATGAAATATAAAATCTAATTGAAAAAAAGGAGCTTAATTTTTACTTTCCAGGATGTATATTAAAATAGTAAAAGCTTAAACATCTATAAATTGAATAAAATTATTATTCGATCACTTTGAAACGGAGGTAGCTTTCAGTTTCTTCGACCACATTAAATTAATTATATATTATGTAGATTCTAACATGATAGTTTTATAAATTTCATTCCTTTCATTAAAGTAATCAAAAATATTAGATATTTAAATCTATGCAGGCTAGTAAAAAACTGTGATCCTTAAAGAAATATTTATATATAGCGATATTCACATACATCGAAAAATTGTGCTAATAACAATGACGTTAGCAGTATTATTTATCAGAAATTTTTTGTAAGTAAGATATGTTGTATGATCGGAAAACATATATAAGCGCAATATTTAATATAACAATACTTTATATGTACTGATTACTGACCTAAAATTTTCCTTTTTGATTATTAGAAGAAATGGGTTATTTATATATTAATACAGTATTATATATAACTATAATAATATATTATATATAATTATATATAAATATAATAATATATATATATATAATATTATATATATAATATTATATATAATTAAATATATTATTTAATATAAATATATATATATATATAATATATATATAATATATTTATATAATATATATTAATATATATTATATAATTAATCTACAATATATAATATATCATATACAGCACACTTACACTAATACAACATACACTTAAATAATTATTAATAATTAAATATATAATATATTATAAAATTAATATATTATAAATAATATATAATTAATATATATATTAATAATAAATATAATATATATATATCTATAATCCTGTATACATATAAATATATTATATAATTATAATAATTAATTATATATAATATTATACTATTAATATATATTAATATATATATAATATATCATATATAATTAATTAATATTAATAAAATAATATAATATATATATTAATTATAATATATATACTATATATATATATTAATAACTAATATATCATGGCGTAGGCAGGAAAATTTCATTAAGGGGAGGGCAAGTTAGTATATTAATATATATATTAATATATATATATATATTAATATATTACATAAAATATTATTATCATCATCATATATTATTATATAATATATATATATAAAATACATTAAATAATATATAATAATATATAAATGATATGGTTATATAAAGGACCTAATAATCTCGATGATGTATTTTTCAGCTCATCATCATATATCTATCTTAATCTAAATCAAAAATACCAATGAAAAACCGCGTTAATGCAAACATCTATAAGTAAATTCCAGTTTTATTTCAATTTCGCGCCAAGATTTAGGGGGTATGAGCGAGTAGCCCCTCACACTTATTAGCTAACCCCACTGACTACGCTCAATTGTATAATATATATATACTATATAATATATATATATATAAATATATAAAAACATTTTTATTGAATATATTTTAGAAATATATAATATATATATATATAATATATATATAATAAATTCTAAATATATTTTAATATTAATATAAATAAAAATTAATATTATATATAATAAATTATATTAATATATGTATAATATTATTAATTATATTACATATCTTATTTTTTATATATTAATATAAATAAATAATTCATGCAACAATCAATTTTAAGTAAGAGGCTGCGACACACCTATAATACAGTATAACTCTTAAGAATAACTAAGCATAGAACAGGACCGACAAAAATCCCTTAATCATATCTCAAAGCAAAGATGTACTATTAATAAAATCACAGTCTGTATTTATTTAATTATATAATACAATTATACCTAATAATTTTTAATATATTAATTATATTATTAAATTATTTAAATAATTATAAGTATGATGTGGGATTAAAATAAATTATTAATATTTAATTATTATATTATTATTTAAATATAATGTATTGATTATTATTATTATTAAAAATTATTATATTATTTTATCATATTATATATATTATTTAATTTATCATATATTATTATTAATTATTTATTTATTATATTTAAAATTATTAAAATTATTATATATTATTATATAAATATTATTATTATTAATTAATATTATTCTTTATTATTATTAATTACAATATTATGTAAATTAATATTCAATATTTCTAACAGCTGTTTAATATAGTAATTATATAATAGATTTGTTAGTTTTTTTTTTATTGCCATCTTTGTTTTAGAAATTATAGAAGTATGGATTAAATATATGGGTCGAACTAAATAAAATACCAATATTTTAGTCTTAAATATTTTTACTAAATTCATAAAATATATTTCAATGGTCATATTAAAAATACAAAGAAAAATTTGATTTTTTTTTTTTTAAACTTTAAGCATTTACTTTCAGTTTGGCAATTTTACTACTATAAAAATTAATAAACTTTTCTATTATAGACACCTCTCGTATCAAAATTTCCTTATGCAACCTCTTACACCATAGAACTATCGTTTTCAATCGAGATTGCAGACTCATCTCCATAATCGTACGTATTATACATTCTTATTAATGTCAAAGGTTTGTGAAGTGATTAAACTATTTCAAAAATCTAACTGAAATAAAAAAGCTAAATTGCCAAACTATTTTATATTAATATCTTTCCCTCTCAAAATTAGTCATTCTTTATTCCTACTTACTGCACTCTATAATAACTCATAGTTTTTTATTTTATCAACTTTACTTCAAATTTAATTTAATCATTTCATTTTCCTTTTCAAGTTTTTCATCCTTGGGAGTAGAATGGGTGTTTCCACCTTCTCTATCTACGGTCTCCAAACCCCCTACAGCTCCTTCTTGTCTATTCTGGAAACTAGTTACATTCAGCCTTTCCTCAATCAAATTAATTCGAGATATATTAGATTCAAGACTTGCAAACCTTTCCTTATTTTCAACTTGCATCTTCTTCATACTCTCTCCCATGTTTTCCAACTTTCGTATTAACTCTGCGTTATTTTCCTCTAACTTCTTTCGCTGCTCTCTCTCTCCCTTTCTAACAGCCCTTGCAACCTCTGATTCTCCTCTATCAGCTTCTCATACTTCTCCATCTTTGCAGACTTTCTCTTTGCACCTCAGAAGCGTCCTTGTTCGGACGCCAAAAAGTATGTCAGGGATTTTACTTCAGACAAAGGAAACATTTAGGGCACCCCTGAGGGGTAGAATAATATTTGGAGACCTACTAGCCTAACCTATAAAATACTATACTATATAGCTAAACTGTAATTAAACGAAATGAAAAAATAAACTACTACCTTTATAAACTATAACCATTATTTAACTTATAAATGTGGAACCTTATAATTTTATCTCTAAAACCACTATTATTATATTCCTGTAGATTTAAAAAGAAAACAATTGCTTTAAGTATGTCATTTGGTAAGTACGGTATTGCTATATTATTTATACATTTTTATTACCAGACATAAATCACACACAGATTTACTTAAAATATTTCCAAGCATTTTATGACTATCTAACTTCTCCATCATGTCTTTTGTTTTACACTGTCTAAAACCTTTTCAAAACAACGATCCAATCATATTTTCAAAAAACTATTCTTCAACATCATACTTTCTTCCAACACTTCTCATGTAAAACATTTTATTAACCTTCTTACTTCTGTGATTATTAAGCAAAAATATGTTTTTTTTTCAGAAATTTTTTCGGTCTAATTTTTATTTTCCTTAATCTTGATAACAAAGATACTTAAGTTAAGCTTACATGACATGCTAGCTGTCGAACACTAATGTAGACACTAGCTGTCAATAGCGTTCGCGAAGCATGCAAATTTGAATGTCTAGATCATATCAAAGGTGCCGTGTTACATTCCGTCTGTCTGAAGTGTCCACATTAAAGCTCGCGACACTTTTTGCATATTATTCACTTCACTAGTGTACAAGTAGTAATCATGAACGAACAGACGAAGATGGATGTGCATATCATTTATTAAGCGGTTATTTGTATCCTTTAAAAACATATCTTAAATGTTTTGTGTTCTATATGGTCATAAAGTGAAGAAACAAAAAATATTCACCAATCTTCCTTGAGAATCATTTGTTTTGCATAAGGTATCATAAATTTTAATAATTATAATTATTCTCACGTGCTTTTGTAATTGTCATCTGTACTTTGTCCCCTCTTCAATCTTTTCTAAAGATTTCTCTGAATGTTATTTAATTAAGTTCTTAAATTATGTAGCTTTCTACCTACTTCAGCTGCATTCGTATTAATTTGTAAGGCCAAATATTCCAAAGCTGTTGTTCTATTTACACTATTTTGAACTTGATATATATATCCAATATAGCTCAGGTGTTCCTCCAAATATAAAATTAAGGTTCTGAAAGGTAGGTAGATTAGGATTGGATATGAGGGTGATAGTATTAAATTACTATGAGAATATATATATATAAAAATATTAAGTAAATAACATATTTGAAATCTTTATTTCTAAAAATTAAGTTTTTACTTCTAAAAAATAAAGATTTTATAATAAAAAATTAAATACAAATAGATCACTATGGAAGACACAAGCTATGATAAATTAATTACTATGTTATGTATTTATTTTCATAATTTTTTAAATAAAAATATCCTTAACATATTTTAATGAACAATTCAAGAAAGAATAAAAAATATTATATAAATATTTCTATTATAGTATTATTTTTATTTTTTATTTATTTATTATTATGTCACTTCATGTTAATGTTATATGATAACCATTATATAATGTTTATTCTCACGTGAGAAATACTTATCACATGGAACCGCAAATAAATTATAAACAATGAATATAGTACAAATATATTATTGATGTTATAAATCATGCATAGTAGTTTATTAACTCGGCAACTGATATATATATAGACAACCGGAGCATCCAGCTATCGTTGACCTAGGAGTACCAGCCTCTATTGTCAGTATATTCCAATACTATAAGCGTATCTTTACTAAGATAATATTTATAACATTATATTATTACATACCTCTCACCTATAAAATATTTTCAGACTTATACTAATACACTTCGTTATTTGAGTTTTAATGGTGAGGGTAGGGTCACAACCTTCAGGGGTTTACACCTATATGCTCGTATGAGGTACGTAACTTGCCGCATTAATACAATTAGAGTAGTGTTATATAATATCTAGAAATAAGTAAGTTTACCTTAATATATTATCTATATATACAAATTTATCATGAGAACTCACTAGATTAATACGTATAGTAAGTATCCCGTAAACTGATGGCAATTACAATGATCAGAGTCATGAACCAGAATTGCAAAAAAGAAACCGACGGCGGAGAATAACAGAGCACCGGATAGTGAGCGTAAAAAAACAAAGATTCCTATACAGAGAATCGTTTATTTAATTCTATCAGATTATCGATTTACCCTTCGGGAATTACCACAATCTATCAGAGTACGTAATAACAATAAATTAATTAATATAATGTGTGCTAGTAGTGCGCGCTATGACACACGACCACGCTCTCGCGCACTACCGTACAAACTATCGTCTTAATCACGACGTAGATTACGAAATCATCACGCTACTGAGATCTCAAGATACCTCTCTAGTATATTAAGTTATCTAATCCTTCGCTCTCTACTATATTCAAGATATATAGTATATATACAATAGTCAGCCTACAATAAAGTGAGGGTGAAGCGCATATAATATATTATCTGACGTTATCGACGCCTCGGAGAGCCGAGAGAGATCACATATCACCCTTACTATATAATGATACACTATACACTAGAGACTTGAAATTTAATAACTACACTATTATTCGAGCTTTATATAATACTCCATTACATAATATATATATTCTCATACATTTAGAAAAAGCAATACCTTACTATTCTACTTATCAATAGATCTGAGATTAGGTTTTGAAACAGGAAACCTAAAGTGAGATTATGATATCATAACTACTTATATATTAATAATATATATAATATTATGAATAATATATAATATATAATTATAATATATATAATATATTAATATATAATATATATAAATATATATAATAGGTAAATATATATAATATGATAATATATTAGTATATATATATATATAATATATTAAAATATATACTATTATATATAAGATATAATATTATAATATAATAATATAAAGTATTATATATATCTAATATATATATAAATATTTTCTCTATATGTTAAAATATTAATCTTGCTAAATAATTATTATAAAATATAATATATAAGTAGAAGGCATTCTCTTATATTTATTATGATTTTATTTTATTATATGTTAATACATTAAATAGTATATATATATTGATATAGTATATATAATATAATATAGTATATATAATATGAATATATATATTATTATGATATATAATAATATATATATATATATATATAATATATATATTATATATATAATATATTAAATATATATTTAAATTATATGATATATTATATGATATATATATATAATATATAATATATATAATATAGATATATATATATATATAGTAATATATATAGTACTATATATATATACGTTATAATATTATGAATTTTAAATATATTTAAAAGATAAATAACTTATAATTGAGAAACAAATACGTTCATATATATATATATATAATAATAATAATATATTAATATATGAATCTCTATATATAGTATATAATATATATATGAATAATATATATATTATATTATATTATATAATATATATATATATTAATATTAATTATATTATATATATAAGTATAATATAATAATATATAGATATATATATATATTATATTTAACAATATATATATATGACTAATATTATATATATAAAGTTAAATTGTCCACAAATAAATGATGGGACAGATGTCAATAAATAACGTGACAATCCAATTGTGATTAACTTTTATTCCAATAACATCAAATAAATAAATTAGTCTAAGGGTATGAGATTTCCGCTAAACGATTACCTTTCATTCAATTACATGAAACGAAGTTTACAGGTGATAATATTAATTACACAAGATCTTCATAGAAATTTACCATGAAATACTTCAAGATGACAGATGGACTTCACAGACTATATTAGTACTTCTTTTCCACTTATAGAATGATACATTCACTTTTACAAATATGTAATTTTATTATAATAGGTAATTCTGAATTATTCAGTAGAATGAGTTCGAGCTCTCATAATGTCGTATTAACTAAATTTCTCAAATAACAAAATAATAGACTTATTCTATTCAATATAACTCATTCATATAAGGTTAATATATATAGTCCCGATCACATTACTGGTTATTATCCATATCCTATTCTGATATAGTAAATTTCTCCACCCACACACACACTACACATCACCCCCCTCACACTCTGAGTAGCTACACAAGATAACCACGGTAGTTTAAAATCAATGTAGGAATAAAACACATATTGTTCTATTCAAACTGACCAAATATAAATAATCTACCTGATTTTCACCTCCTATGGTCTCAATCAAATTTATGTAGTAGTAGCATTTATCTAGATATGCAGGTCGCTTCAATTTAATATCGACGGTATTAAAAAAAAGTAGAAATAAATATCTCAATGATGAAGTACTTTCAATTACTGATCGATAATCCGTAATACCGTATTTATATAAGAATACGTATTTCACCATAATGATTAGAAGATAACCATAAATCACAGTAAGAATACCCCATAAGTAGATCAACCCGTATAGTATATAATAATATTAATAAACTTTACCTTATTTATAGAGTCTTATTCACACCGTATACTACGATATCAGAAGATTGAAAGTTCATCCTTTGATATAGAACACCATTTATCTCCTCACACGAGCGACAAATCTTTCTTCATTCACTCTCCTAAAACACCAAATTTCTATATGCGTTCCTCTTCTCTTGAGACACGAGACTTTTCAAATGAACTAACACCCTATTATTACACAAATAATAAATAACTATATTTAATATAATAACAACTATAACATAAAGCATAAATAATATATAATTATATTCCGAGATAAGCAAGGTATGTGCTCTCTATCTTCGTTACAGAACCAATAAATAAATCATAATCGCTCATCTTCGCGGAGCTAAAAATTAACCATATCGTGATTGCCTAAGTAGCAAAACACCACCTGCAACAGCAAGCCATTGAGAGATTAAGATTGTATATTAGGACCAGCTCGTATATCCTTTTATTCATTTAACCACTACTCAATCTATTCACTCACCCATTGCTACCCCCAGGCTAATATTTATTTCACAATCATTCAGTGAATGTTGGTAGTCTCCGAGTCTCACAAGGGTGTATCTCTCTTCTTTCAAAGGTTAGTGTCTCGTTGTATCTATCTCTTTCTGATCCATCAAGCGTGGAGTTCGTTTAGTCGTTCAGTAACAACTTTTCATCTGGCGATCTTCCTCTGTCTTTCGCTTTTACCGATATCTCTTTGTGGTCTGACTATCAGTGTTACGGAGATATACTCCATGTTATGCTTGTCTTATAATATATTCCCCAGAGGAGCTCTCTATATATTAATCATGTTCTCATACGTTTTGTGACGTCATCTTATACGGAGTCTTCCTATCTCTTGTGAGACTACTCTTCTATTCTGAGATCTTCTAGTTGTGAGTCGTTTGCATTAGTGCTGAATTCAAGTTGACTAAATAATTCTTTCAATCTGATTGTTACTCTACATTACGACGTATATCGCGGAGCGTCACTCTATCAATAGATTACTATGTCCTACTCAATGGGGAGTAATATCTTACTTATTTACCACACGAATTCTGAGCAGTTCCGCATCCACCGTTGTATAACAGTGCGAGACACCCGTGACAACCTTTGATAATTGCCTCAAATTAAGGTTGGTCTGACTAAATGCGTCGAGAGTAATCACACTGAGATCTTTCTGTACCGTTCGAGTATGATGTACTCTGCTATATCCCCTGATCGAAGTATCACTTGTCTCCAGCTTTGAGAGCGTTTCTGTCAGTCATTAAGCTTGATATCTACCACTTCTTTGTTTCTCTCTCTGCCTATGCGCTACCTCTTTACAACTTTTGCACTTGTGAACAGGATTACTCACTCGCGAGCGATATTCTTGCATGTTTTCTCCTACTGCTGAATAAATATAAAAATTCTCTCCTCTCACTTCCAGAGTAAATCCTCTTGCGATCAGAGACGTTTGCTGCTTTCTTTGATCGCATTCGTTATATTTCTCTGTGTAATATATTGCGAGATTATACATTCTTGCGAGGCACGGTGCGTCTTGCACAGGTTGCAATCGTAACCTCCATTCCTGATTCACCATAACTAATGTGTCAATTTGGAGAATTGTTGTAATTTGCTCTTGACGTGCTCCTTACTCATCTGCAGAAAGAGAATGGACCACGTGATATTATCAATCATTGTCACACGATATTTAGAAGTCAAAATTTCATACCACATAAATAAGTACTTCCACTAAGTTGTTTCACCTGAATTACGACTTAAATACTGTACGAATTAATTTTTTGATATTATTTATCAAGTTTCATTAGAAATTGAAAATAATCCCAAGTTTTCCATATAACTTTTCCTTGAAAAAGTATATTTAGATATTCTTAGAACATCGAGTATCGATTCTTCCATCATTCTCCAATAATATTTTAATTCTGCTCTTGTATAAATCTTTATCATTCAAACGGTTAATTCATATTTCTATTTATCTTCCTCGGTTTAACGACTCGCGTAGACCATTTTCGTATTTCCTGACGGATACTCAACAATATATATATTTAATTATTTTTCAGTAAATTTATATCTTGAAAAGGTATTAAATATATTCCTTATTCTAGCCTGAGTATCCTTTTATTGTGTGCTATTATTTAAGCACGTGACCTGCAGTGAGTCGTACTTTTTTCTCAGTCTGATCGCCCTGGAATATTACCTATCACTAGATCGTTATGTTCTTTATAAAGTCATCTAATATATTGTGTATTTTTTGAGTTTGTCGGAGGCTTTTATTTATACGATATCCTTAGTATGTGAGAGATATAATGATGAGACGTATCGATCGAACATATTCGAGTGATGTACCTGGATAAGAGTGTCTGTTATCAATCGATTACATACTGTAGTTGCAATCAAACAAATTAATCAATGTTATTTGGTCTCATGTCCATTAGTTGATCAGAGGAGACCGAAACAAATCTTTCGCCCTTAGTGAGCGACAAGCGACACAAGTCGCAGCCTTCTGTGCTCTTACCAGAGCTTACTCGCCTTGCGACAAGCTGCCTCATTTCATATTTATTTTATTCCATTCTGAGTAACTATCGGGCAGTATCTATATTTCAAACTACTTAACACGGAATATTACTTCCAAAATTAGCGCGTAAGACACCCACTAACAAGCAAATGAGCGATTTTCCACGAGTCTCACCGAAAGCTAATCTGCGCGCGACCTGACTTACGCGTTTCGCGCGAGAATCCAGTATCTTGCATGAAGGCGAGTTAATAGCTGAGAGTTTCCACTCAACACTCCGCGGTTTTCCAACTGTCGGCGTAGATGGTTCTTGGCGCACGAGGAGAACGTCTTCGGGCTTCACCTCCGCGCCACTGCCTGATTGTAATCCTTGGATGTTAGTCATTTATTTATGCTTCAGTTGCTCGAAGGTGCTCAAAGTGTCTATCACTCACCACATTCTCTTCCAACCACTGCCTGCTGCTCATGGTGTTGTGAGTTCCTTAGTGGAATACACTATCGTATTGCGCGACACCTCTCCTCTGTCTCCTCGCGTCCAACCCATCCTATCGTCTGGGTCTATCTCTCGGCGTAGATGGCCATCACCGCGCGTATACCTACATTATTCTATCAGCCCTATGTCTCCTTTTTAACAGATCTATTTTGATTAATTATATGAGTGTCTATACTGAGTGTGAATTATTTAGCATATATTATCTCTAAGATTGTCCGATTATCTTCACATAATGCGTATTTGTCTTTATGGTTCACACTGCATTAAGATGCACATACTTATTCGATACTTCAGTTTTAATATTTCTCATCACTTTGACGTTATTTTACCCAATACACATTCTTTTGTCTCTGTTAATCTTACCTGGCACACGTCTTTATATGCCTTTTGAGTTGCGCTCTCGCAACGACATTACTTCTGAGTCGGCTATCTAACTTGTCAGCTAATCTTGTCTTCGTGAATATCATACTTATTCACGAGCAATCTTTCTTCTGGCAAGCTTTCCTGTTCAGCCAGCTGTGTGTCTGTAACATCACGCGTTTCAGTGATCTACTTCTTGTACCACTGTCTGTTACTAATTAGCAGCTTTTCTCTTCTTACAGCGATCTATATGTATAGCGTGAGTTATTACTCTTAAAATTAAGTCATGTCACAAAGCAATATAATCTGCTATGAGACTCTCGCGCATAGATCCTAGTGTCCTGCTCACTTCTGTCTTCTGCTCTTGCAACCTATCCATTCTGCCTGCTCTCTCGTTCTCACCGCAGCGATAAATTCTCTTGCTCTTTTCCATTAATCCAAGGTCTTAGAGCGAAATCTTCGCTAGCGCCGCAACAATCGCATATTCAGAAAAGTAAATCTTAATAGAGGCCTAACACTTCATGTTCTGATCTCATGAAACACACATATGAGATTTTGATCTTCTATTGGACAAAATAATATAGTTGTAATGCAAGGTAATTTTACAAATTTAGAGAATATATATATCACACAAAGAACCTTATAAAATTAAGTATGGTAACGACATACCCATCTGGTATCGTCGTTCAGAAAACGAATTCCGAAGAGGGCACCTAGGTAACCTATTCACCATTTATATTTGTCAAAACAAGATGGGACAAGATTGATACAATAAATTAACGTGAAAATGTTCCACCGTATCTTTATATTCAAACACAATAATAAATAAATTAGATACATAGGTAGTATGATATTATCGCAAACGTAAACCTTTCCAATCATTCATAGACACGAAGTAACAGTGGAGATAATACATCAAAGAGTATCTATCAGAATTCCAGAATACTTTCCGAGTTCAAAGATGAGACCTTCACAAGAACTATTAGAGTTCATTATTCCTTATTAGTAAGAGTAAGTATCTTTATCAATAATGTATTTAGATTTTCTTGAAATTTGACACAGTAGAAAGTCCTCTTCATATGTCATCGAATATAGACTAAACTGTCCATTCACAATATCAAATATTATGACTTCTATCAATTAAACCTTATCTTTCAAGTCCTCGCTCTGGATATTATCTACTCCTTACTGTAAGTAATATCTCTTTCTGTAGTACTATTCAACAAGATTTCGTAATCTCTTCTTAACTAAAATAATTCCTTCATATTGTCCTGTCTAACGACCAATAATTAATACTAGACCTGGTATTCCTTCCTATTCATTCACATATATGATAGTAGAGCATGTATCTTGTAGAAGTACAGTGTCGATGTACAAAATTTGATGTATATCGTAAAAAATATGAGATAAAGATGACTTCATCAATAGATGAAAGTATAACCATGAACAAGATAATTTGTCATTTTAATCTCATCCACACGTTGAATCATATTCCAATGATAGAACCAATATCGCGTCAGATACTTTCCGAGAGATGAGAACACGCAGAGTAAGATGAGAGTAAATGGGTATACATTTCATCTATAAATGAATACTTATTCGTCAACCGTCTACGCTATCATTATGACAGAATGTGAAATTCAGCTCCTGATGAGAAATATCGTTCTTCCACCGATAGAGAGCACAATATTTAGTTATTCGCACATAATAGAGAGATTTGTATTTCTTATATAATAGTAATATCACATAAATAAAAACTGAGCTATATCACAATCAGTACTTTAACATACCCTTCCATATGATAAAAGCGGGTGAGTTTATTAAATAATATTAAATTCTATAACGTCACAAATCACACACATAGTTCCTCATTTCCAAACTATAATGATAGCGCGAAATAATATTGAGAATATATACGCGAGCTCATTATCGTCTGCGGAGACTTTACATTTCTATCATATCTGTGAATATTGCGCGTATATAAGATGACGAGAGAAGTCTATTTATGGTAACTGTTGGTGGAGCTATTTATTATGTACTCAGTAGTTATGAGTAGATTAGAATAAATTTGGTCAGAGATCCATGTGAAAGTGAGTGTTTTGTTATATAATGGAGTATGTATATATAAGGAAGAAATAGAGAAATATGTGGCGAGTAATAGAGTATGAGTACTGTATAGTATAATACTCACTGAGAAGAGAAGTGTTTATGTTCGTTTAGATATGTTCCTTGTAGATAACTTTAATTAAGTATATTTATTTCTCTATAAGGAAGTGTAGGTATTGTTATTAGTTTGATAGCTCTTGAAGTGAGAGTAAAATGGATTATATAGTTGAGCTAAAATGACTTCAATTAAGATGATATGATATTTTAACCATAGTCATATTTATGTTGATGAGTCCCTTTATTGTTATGGTGTGTTGAGTGAAGGAAGTAGTTTCAATATATATCTACTATAGTTGCAATATAGTTAAACTAACAGCCGATGCTAAAGTAAGTTGCAATATTACAATATGTGTATAATTTTACTCACTAACTGTGTAATGGTAGGTCAAAATATATCTATAAAAACTTACATTGTGAATATTGAGTTTAATAAGAATTAATAGTGACACTTATTTTATGGTGTTTCTATCTTTATTTTTAGGAGTATAGTAATAAAATATACTTAAAGCAAACATGCTTATTCTTTTGACTAATGTTATGGCTTTATTATGTGTATGGGAAACTCTATGTCCACTATCGATAGATAGAGTGCTAGTGTAGTTATTATATGGGATTTGGCTAATGATGCAATAAGAGGCAGAAATGATGTTTTCGGTTTGTAGTAGCCTCATTGATATCAATTTAAGCGTGATGGATTAACTTGCTTGTATGAGTGTTGTTTTGATGAGCGTTGTATTTGGTAGTTATTGTCAGTAGTTAATTTGTATTTCTTTCTCATGAATAAGGTATCTACTGTTAGTTGAGTGATATTACGTTAAAGCTTTTGAGTGTTTCATGTATATTAGTATATTCATTATAATTTTATCATTTAAGAGAGTAAAAAATATATACCTAGAGATTTTACAGATCGTGTGCCATATTGGAGAGTGTCTTTTAAAAGAACATGCAGAAGACAATTTTATGAAAATTCTTTAAAAGCGAACGGTCTGCAATGTGGGAATTGGTGACCTCATTATGGTATTAAAATATGATTATGCACTATGAGACGACGGAAATTAAGACTGCATATGTGAGTTATATATTAAGTCGTGAGAAGATAATGCCATGATGTGATAAAATAGAAAACATCACTGTTGGCCAGTGTTATATTAATAATATTGGAATGCAACACTTAGCATTCTTTATCGGTAACTGAATTGTTTTAATCGAAAACTTATTTTTTTCCGCTCAGGGGCCCTTTGAGAAAAGGAATGTGCTTAAAGGAAAAGCGTATAGATTCACAATATAGTTCTTGCTTTTGGGAAAACGCGAAATGATAATAGATACTATTAATTATTTTGATTTACTTATAGTTGGTATATTTGGATTGGAGTGTGGAATGTATAATTAATGAATTGAATACTTAATAAATATTAAAGTACTGTTCATATAATTTCTTATTATTCTATTAAACACTATGATTTTTGTAGAATAATTAGAGTCCAATTAGCAAATATATAAGAGTTGTGAGATATTATTTTATTGCGAATCGTATTATTGCAGAGAATTTGCTTATATATTAGATAATTTTATAATTCTTATTATAACTCTACCGCAAGTGTAGTTCTCTGAGAGCGTTTAGCACATAATGAGAAATTATACTTTTATGTTTACATTATTTTATTATTTCTACTTATTATTGCTTTATACAATAATTGTATATAGTAATAATTCATGTGTTTTTTAAATTATGAGAGTGAGAAAACGTGAAATAAAAGCGCTCTGCTTTTCTTTTTCATTTTCATTCAAATAGTATATGGCTATTCCAGTTCAGTTTTGCTTGCGCCCAAGTTCTGAGGGAGTTTAGTAATTGAAGGGGGTCTTTTAGGATAGATATGTGATTATATTGAGTTCATCATTGTTGAGCTGAATACGTGTAGATAAGTGAGAACTATTGATAATAGATACAAAGAAGAAAGTTAAGTTTTCGCCGGAGAAAGAGATTATTAGCCTCATATTATTGAAGGCTTTAGGTCTATATTATGCATAATCCACTGAGAGTTTTACCCTTTTGAAGGGTTCAATAAACTCACATTAAGTATTGAGTTGATAGATAGATTTCTAATAATGATTTATCTCCCCTTGTAGCGATGTCAATGAAATATTAGTTTTGTTTCGATAGATCCACTCTATGTGATAGAGACTGGAGTAAGTAGCGTGATATGTAATAAAAAGGTGTCACGTACACTTAGGGTATATATGGGCGGGTTATATATTGTGATATTGATTTAAATTTCATTATGAGAATAGTAACGAATAAACAATGATGGATATATATTAGCGTTACTATATATAAAGTATAATACACTATCTAAAGAGAAATCAAACATATCCAAAGCAGTAGAGCTAATCAATTAATCCTGTCATACCTGTTCGTAAGCTCAGGAGAGTTACTTCTATTTGGTCCCTGATAATGATTATAGAACACTTGCCTTATAATCTTATTGATGATTAGATAAACTTGCAAATTACGTATATTCACGTGACAGATATGTATGTATATATTCGCACTTACTTATTGTATGAACTTTTCACTAGAATAGATTGGGTTTTATCTTATGATATCCATTGTGAGATAAAATTAGAGATTGCGATGTACTTAAATACCTTTATTAGATATATTATAAATAGACTCCTACTGTAAGAAGACGGAATTTATACAAATCTATAGTCTTAGAGAGAGTGGGAGAGACTTATACAATTTATGAGAAGTTTTATGTAATAGTAATAAAATGTAATTATCTATCCTTTAATGAAGACTGAAAGAGAGAGACAAAACTTTTTATATTTTAAGATAATATTATAAAATATAGTGAGTATATATATAACGTAACTTCTTTCTTGAGTGATATATAGTGATACTTGAGTAGAGTGATTAGTATGAATCATTCAATTTACGGAAATTACACTGAGAGAGATATAGAATCTCCTCATTATGATGTACCTTGAAGAATGTATGAAGTACCTTCAGAGTTTTATGCTAGAGTTTGAGCTATGATTAATCAGATACATTCTTCCTTGATATTCACTTATAGTGAGAGAATAAGTTGTGAAACATTATATATTTGAATTCTTATCCATGTCATTTATTCACACCTAGCATACCCCTAAGAATATTATTATTATGTGAAAAACTATTTATCACACTTTTATATAGAATCGTTAGAGAATTTTTCCAGTGATAAATATCCTTCTAGATATACAAGTTCGAAAAAGGGGATATATGTATTATATGAAAAATAGATTATATTGAGAGAGTCGTTATTTAGAGAATGTGTTGCGTTTGCAAAAGGAATCTTGAGAGCTTAATTAATGAATCTAATAGCACTTGAAGTCCTATATGAATTTGCTTTATCTTGAGTCTGAGAACAAGCATGGTGTATGGATTGATAATTTATCTGACTTGAATAATTTAGATGATAAAGTGTTAAGTTTGCTCCTTGCTCGAATAGTTACAAGCTTGAGGAAAGAACTTGCTTGAAAAGTATTTTCTTTTGCGACTTTTTAGAGTTCAAGAATGAGTGGTGTAGAGAAGTTTTTATACTTTGTAAGATGCATGGTATACTAATTTTATGCGTGACTATTTTAATGAAAAGTTTCAAGGATAAATTAGTAGGGTAAGTAAGTGTTTATTAAGTAATTTGTATAATAGTATAGCATAGTATGTGCTTTATCAGTGAGAGGGTAATTAGATAATAGTTTTTAGAGTTTAAGGAATGAGAGGAAGAAAAGTATTATATATAATAGTTATTGTGCAAGTAGCAATTAAGCGTTTTATTGAGCATAGAGCACTATTGTTAGTAGAGTATTCAGGCTACTCGTTGATGTATAAAATCTAGTATAGCGTTATAAAGAGAAGTAATAATAGCTTATTGTAGTAACTGTTATAGTATAGCGCTTGTAGGTGAAATATATAGGTGGGTTGTTAAAAAGTGATTTGTGTCCCACAAACTTTCAGTGAAAGTTTGTGCTTCTAACAAAAATATGTATTAAAGTTGTAGGAAAAGTTATATAGTAAGGTGAGATTAATATATATATTATAAAAACAGTATATTATGGATAAGAATAAGTAAAAGAATAAGAAAAAGAGATAGATTAATTATAAGTTGAAAAGAAGAGGAGAGAGCTGATAAATATATTCAAAGATTAAATATTATGTGAGAGGTAGTTGTAAAGTAGTAAAAGATAAAGAACGTGATCATGTTGATGTGTATCGTTAGCGTTAATAGACTAGAAAGTAAGAAGAAGTATTCTCATACATATATTATTGAGGTAAGAAATGAGTTACTAGGAGTAAAAAAGGTGAGGTGAAAGGATGTTTAATCATAGAATATAAATGAAGTAAGATATGAAGCGTTATCCGAGAGATGAGTATTAAGATATGGAAATGGATAATGATACGATTCAAATAAATATTATTTCTCAAGGTTATGTTGTGAGTATTGGACTAAGAGATTGTATTTTTTTTATTACAGACGAATATATGGCGAGGGTTATTTTAAATAGTATATTTATGTGAGTGGAGGGAGTTGTGAGAGAGTAATGTAGATAAGATAGAGTTTAAGTATGGAAGGAGTATATTATAAAATTTTGTGATTGATAGGGTGGATGATTTAAGTTTTCAAAGTTATTTAGAATATTTATTTAATTATCTGTATAATAGTAGTATTAGAAGATTGTTTTCCGAGGATTTAATATTATGAGGTAAAGGTATGGAGAGGCCATGCATAAGTATTATGATATATTATCATCACATATATCTATATGCGAGATATAGGTATGTATAGTAGTGGTGTATTAGTGAGAGTATGTGTTTGATATAGGAGGAAAGTATGCATAAATAATTAATTTTGATATTCCTATTCAATATTTGTATAGAAGCTTTTATAAAACGTTATTTGACAAATTATATAGAAATAGGACACTATTGAGTATCAATATATTTTAAATATTTTTTTACTTTTATTTCTTATTTTATTAATGATATACCTATATAACGCACTCACAGGGCTCAAAAGCCCCTTATTATCATAAATGAAGTGATGATGAGCTAAATATAAAAAATTAAAATTTATAAGTACATAAATTTTCCTTTTAATTTTAAGATAAATAATGAATATAACACATTTAAAAATATGTTTGATTCGGATTCAAATGGAACCAGAGAAAATCCACCAAAAATCCCAAAAGGAAATAGTATCCCTCAGTGATGGGGCCGGCAGACGCTGAGGAATTTTAATAATATAGAGGATCAAGCGATTGAATTATAACTAAGGTGAGAAAAATAATACAAAGTATAGGAAAAGGTAGATTCTCAACAGATTCCCATAGGGGCCCTGGAAACTGGTATAAGGAAAATAATTCAACAGATTCAGTAGTTATGCCCTTGAGAGTCTCCAAATTAATTCATCAACGACAATATTTAAATATTAGTAGATAGAGAAAAAGGCACATTTAATATCATATATATGTCATTAACGAGGTAGTAAACCAGCAAGTGAGGTTGAGAGGGAAATATAACGAAGAGGTTATATCAATTAGTCTTACTACTAGAAGCACACTGCCGAGTATTGTAAATTACTAAAATAAATTGAGGAATAAAAGAGATATGGAGCACCGATATATGTAGGTCTACAGACGTCACTAATAGTAAAGATGGAGTATCAAGGGAAGTCAGAAATATTGGAAAACTTACATATTATAATATAAGTACCTCTATTAAGTATCTTATTAAGAGCTTCTAACTTACATCCTAAATAAAGGGATAGGAGGTGTAGAACTCATATAGAGAACCTAACTCGCACAATGATGATGGGATACAGTATATTAATTATAGTATTATACACACAGTTTATAGTAAATTTATAATTATAGAACAAACTCACAATCCGGACAGTGCTATCAATAAGTTATACTCATGAGTTTTATATATATATAAAAGTTGTTACAATGATATTTGCATTATATATTATATATAAACTAATATTTAAATATACCACATAGAAGTCATCAGGAGAAATTCATCTTATCACTTTCATGCCAGTGATCACATTTTTGTGTGAACTATGGATGTTATTATTAGAATGGTACTTTAGAGACCTTAATAGTTCTTCACTATGGCGGAGCCTAAAACAAAGCAATTATAACATTTATCACAGACACATGGAAGAAGTTGATTAATTGTAGGATTAAATGAAGATGCATATATTAGCTCTATGTACCCTCATGGCCTGTGCCTTAGTTTCCATTGGCAAAATTCTTATTAACTAAATAGGTAAAAATTGGAAGGTCCTAAAATAGATAGGCGAGTAAGTAGAGTAAGTGAATTTTTAGCGAGTAAGAGAGATAGTAGTCAGGATCTGAGGCGAAGAATATTTCCGCGTCTCGACACCAGCGAGATACTAAAAACCTCGTGCTATCTCCAATGCGCGAGTTGACTGCTTGTACGTGTTAACTTACTATGATGGGTTTATTATAAGGAGTGGAATGTCTTATAATTTGTCCATCATATTTAGGTGTTTCTAACAAAGGCTGCTTAGATCTTGGATTAACATTCACTCTAGATGGTATTTTGTAAGGACCTGAAGGAACTGAACTAGTTGGTACAGTCCTTGCTGGGGCAGTGTAATGCGAGAACTGTCAATCCCGAGATTCTGCACCACTCTGCTTATATGCTTGTCTCGAGGACTGAGATCTCCACCTTCTGCGTGAGTGCTATCGCACATATCTTGCTTATTTAATTCTTGAGGTATGTTCTATATTAGGTGTTAAATAAAAAAAAGAGAGCTATTGTTGTCAAACCTTCACGCTTTATTTGCCATGAATGATATATTTCTGATAAAAAGATTGATTACACATCGTCTTTTCGTTCTCGCACTACTTCACGAGTCGGTTTTTATACTATCTCTTTTTAAAGGCAAAGGTGCGCTGAATTAGTATATTCATTCCTGGAAGGAGTGCTTTATATCGTTATGGAGTTATTTCTTGTTATTTTGTACTAAATTTTTATTGCGAGTGATACTGTTTGTATACTTCTGTTTTTTTTGTTATAATTTATTACTATTGTGATGGATATATTTATTTGGTCGATGCACTTTCATTGAGTTTTGTGAGGTATAATTGTATATTTTAGCTATATATATTTATTGGTAATAGCCGAGTTATTAGCGAATACTTCCTATCTATTTAAGGAAGAGTTAGAATAATCTCCTTCCCATATAAATCCTGCTTTATGATTTGTATGAGGAGAGGTAAGTCACTATATCACAGATATTTATAGAGTGACTACTGAGTAGAGAGTATGTGGGCTTTTGAATGATCTTAGTACTTATAAATATGTAGAGGGGGGTTTTGATTTATTTCACGAGTTCTCCTATCAATATATCGTATATTTATGGTTTAATGAGTTAGATATAATAAATTATAAATTAATTATATCATATTATAAATTATTATAATTAGTATTATATATATATTAAAGAATAGTAGCCCAAGTATGGAGAGAAAACTTAAGTAGTAGAGAAAAATTATATTATTGAGTTATGTCTATCTATATATAAGCCCATTCGTAGTAATGTATAATTAGGAATAGAAGCACATAATAGTTATGATTAATATAATATAATTAATGTGAGTCAGTTAGTCGCAACTCTTCCGCCTCTTTTGAGTCCGACCTCACGTTCCCGATCTCGTGCTGAGCATACCCTAGAAAAGTTGGGGTGCGTGACTAGCGAGGTATGTCGTTGACTTATCGTCCGAGGAACATAGCGGACTATGCGTGATGATGCGGATTCATATAAGAGAGTGTTTATTCAGTCTCATTTGTGATCTCGCACACCCTTTTTGACACAAATTAAAGTCCAGTCGACCCGTCTTTCGTCTATATATATATGAATCTTTAAGTTATGATAGAGACGAATATATACCACATCTAATTTTAATTGTAATTGTTTTACACTTTCTATAACTAAGAGTAACATTTAGTCATTAAGTAACTTGATATTGTTTGTAAATTAATTAATTAACTTCCAAAAACCAATTCATCATACCTCTTTCCCTTCATGGTGACATATATATATTTATATATAACTCAAGATTGTAGAAACTCTTGCATTATAAAAAGACTGAATTGCCTATACCATAGCACACACCGAACTCGTCTATATCTTTAATGAGAGTTCATATTTATAAACGTAGTGATTAGATAATATCTAAGAGAAACACATATCTAAATCGAATTCTGTTTAAAACACCCAAATTAATAATATATATATAAGAATATAAATAAAACCATAGTGAGATTTAGTATATATACATAAATAAGAGGATAATCAATATATCCCATAAAAAAATCGAACAAAAAATAGATAATAATATAAATATATATACTATAAGAGAATATTAATAGGTATCTCTATATATACGTATACCTAAATAAGGAATTTTTAGATCATTTGAAAAAAGATCATACTTACTAATATACTAGTATATTAATAATTAAGACATATATATATAATATATAATATATAATATATATATATATATATATATATATATATATAAAGTATATAAATATATATAATATATATAAGTATATAATATAATGTAATATATATATTATATATATCTGACTTATAATATTAAAATATTAATAGTATTATAATTAATATATAATATATTAATAATATATATATTATATAGTAATATATTAAGATTAATATTATATTAATATATATATTAGTAAAATATATATATATATAATATTATTATAGATTATAAAAATATATAATTAATATATATTAATATATATATTCGTTATAATATAATATTTTATATCATATAAATATATTATTTATGATAGGTATATATATATATAATATATATATAATATATAATATAATAAAATATATACCGAGAGATATTATATATATATATAATATATATGAATATATTAATATATATATAATATATAGTTATTATGAGATACTATATAATACTATAGTATTTATAGTATATATATATTAATATATTGTAATATAAAATTAAATTTAATATCTATATAATATATAATTATATTAGTATATTATATAATGATATATTAATAATTATAATATATTTATAATTATAATATACTATATATGATCTACTATAATAGTTAGTTTACACTAGAAGCTGAACATACGTTAGCATATAGCTTAGACTCTTGCAAAGCGATCAGTGAGGACTTTCATGGATTCTACTAATAAGTTCATTGGAGACGAAAATAAGACTTATTTTATATTTTGTGGCAGGTATATGAGGAGTCAAAGATATTTACGAAGTAGGAAGGCATAGAAATGTAATTTACTGGAGTGAGAGATTCTATATAATAAGTTTATCCAAAAGTGGGCCTGCTGGCAGAGGATAGCTAGAACTGACATCGCTAAATCCTCTCTCCCAAGCGGGAGCACACAGTTGCTCCACTTAATATATCCAGCATAAGGCGTTTGAAATTGTTGAGTATAATTTGTCCATCAATAAAATCAATCTAAATACTTCAAGTCAACCTATCTCCTAGTTTCACTGCACGTAGTTACACACAATATAAGTCGCTCACGATATATGTGAGGTGGAGATAGTTATTGAGGAGGTCAAAGAGGTAGGCCTGAGAGACTAGCTTCGTTAATGTAGAAAGCAGACCACTAAATTCTGTTTTTGTATATAGCGTTCAAATGTCTCACTTTCGTGTTAATATTTTAATATATAGATAGACATTGAGGAGGAAGAGGAAATCTTGAGATTTTTGTAAATAACTCATTCAATTTAACACCATTGTGATTACAAAAGTGATTATATCATCTGTCATATTATAATTATCAATTTTAGTAACTATAATATATTAATAGATACGTATTTGCGAGAGTGGAATGCGTCCACGCAATACTATTATAGTAGGAAATAAGCTAGCGGACACGATATGCAGTGAACAATAGACACAGATTAGAGAGAGGTATGGTTTTTAGCACTCCTGAATAGGTGTCTGGAGGGTATTGAACCTAATGCGAGACTTACGATTTCCGTCAGGATGACCGAGTAGCGTCCACGATCTACGCCTACAATTTTATACGGGGTGCACCTCACCTCTGATATATAAAATATAACATATTATCCTACTATACAATGAAGAATGAGAAAATTTATATACACAAATAAGCTCTTATTTTAGTATACCAAACGCGTTCCAATAGTGAGGATTGATACAATATTATTAATTATTTACTTTTGTTAAAATATATAAATTTTCGATATTTTTTAACTAAAACGATCTGTTAACTATTCAAAATGTTCACGGAACAATGATACCTTGAGGAACGGATCAATATCCCAATGTAGATAGCTTGTGGTAGTAGTAATAGTACTTACAAATAATAATAATATAAGTATAAATAAATTATATAGTATAAAAGTAATAATATATATATAATACACGTAGTGGTTTTATTTAATTTATGGGCTCGTGACTGAGAGTTCTCCTAATATTATTATAAGTTATCTCATCTTAGAAGTATTGAAAATAAAATTATATATCATATTATTTTTAAACACAATTTTAGTCATAAAATAAAAAAAGGATCAATAAGAATACTAGAGTATACCATATGCTATCTATACATAAAAACGTCATGAATAACACGTATCATTTTTACGAGAGGAGTTATATTTATTACATGTGTTAGTTAATAATTACTATATTGTTTTAAATTATTTACATTTTTTTCACAAAACTTATGTGTGTTTGACATATATTGTAATTCATATCACTGTTATCCATCATATATTTCTTATTTTGCGAGTATAACATATGACTATTGCATAAAGCAAATACTTGAACATATAAAAATATGAGAGGTGCATTTTACACTATAGGAGAATTGTATATAATGTGAAATATTGATTTTTAAACTACCATATTAAACAGGTTTTCACAACTAATTTAATATTAGGTATGTAGGATAAATATATATAACGTACACAATTATCCCACTATAGTAACTTTTTTGTATATATTATTCTATAATAAATATGATAATTTATAATATAATTATTGCATAGAAATAATATATTATTTTATTATAATTATTATTTTATTATAAAGTTTAAAGGAAATAAATTATTAGATGAAAATTTTCAAGAGGAGGGAGGAATTATTAGTCGATTAGTATAATGAAAGGGTATACAATGATCTTATTAAAGATAATTTTTTTCATAATTCATATTGCAGTATAGATATTTAGATATTACTTAATGAGTAAATACAAATATTATAAAAAAATATAAAATTATTTAGAATTTTATTTTATTTTTTGAGTCATAATTCATAAATGTAAATCCAATGAGTTGAAAATAAATATATATATATAATCATATATTTAATATATATAAGATATATAATATTTATATATATATATAAGATATATTATATATTATAATATATATACATAAATATTATATAGAAATGAAATATATATATATAATAATATATTAAAATAATATATTTTAATAAAATATATTAATTATATAATATTAATATATAATATATATAATTAATAATATTATATTATATAATATAATATATATATTAATTATATATATTAATGATACCTATATATATATATAATACACTAGTATATATATATTATATAATATAAATAGTTATTTTATTATATTAATATTATATTTAATAAATTAATAATATATTAATAATATATAGTATAATATATATTAATATATAATATCTAATATAATATATATATATTATATAACGTATATATATAATATATATAAATAGTATTATATTATATTATAATACTATAATTATATATTATACTAATATATAATAATATATAATATATAGTATATGATAATATATATAATATATATATTAAATATAATATAAGTATATATATATATAATATATATATATAATATATATACATATCATATATGAATATATATATATATATATATATATTGGAGTAAGTAAATTCTTTCAAATATACTTTATTTTTATATATAAAATGAGAATTTCTTTTTATTAGAGCATGTATATTATTCTGCTGAAAAAGTTTTAAATAAAATTATTTATTTACTTATTTATTCTTATTATAAATATATATATAATATAATTATATAATATTTTAATATATAATATATATATATATATATATTATAATAATATATATATATATATATACCACACAATTAATATAATAATAATTAAGTTATGATATTATAATTTTATATATAATAATATATCAACTTAATATTTAATATATAATAATAATTATATATATAGTAATTATATATATATATAATATAATATATATATAAGCTAGAAATCGTTTGTCTTATATTGTAAATATTTAATAATATTTAAGTTATTTTTGTGATACAATAAATAAGATTCTAGTTTCGAGGAAGATGTCAGGATAAAGCAAATGATGTGTTTACTAGCTCAATAAACTCTTTAGAGACATCATTATAATATATATATATATATATAGTTAATTAATATTATTAATATACTATCTATATTATATATAGTATATTATGATATATAATATATAATATATATTATATTAGAAATTATTAATTACATATATATACATATATACTAATAATATATTATATATATATATATATATATATATTAATATATATATATTAATATTAAATATATTATATTATATATATAAATATTATAATATATATATATAATATTTAATTAATATATTAATATTATATTATGATATATATATATATGATTATAATATATATGTAATATGATATATAATATTATATATAATATAA
This sequence comes from Trachelipus rathkii, assembly GCA_015478945.1. NCBI lineage: Eukaryota > Metazoa > Arthropoda > Malacostraca > Isopoda > Trachelipodidae > Trachelipus > Trachelipus rathkii. The sequence continues at coordinate 39,889 of JABUQX010034335.1, forward strand.
TAATTATCAGTTATATGCGACTATGCTATCAGTATAACTATTTTTACCTACACTTATAGCATTATGACTCTCTACTATTCACTATACTCTCTTCTCACTCTAATACTACATTACATCGCGTAATATCTTCTCTTCTCTATCTCTCTCATACTCTCTCTCTCTTCTATATATTTATATAAATATCACTTATATATATATAATAGTTTATATATATATATATATAATTAATAATTATATATATATATATATAATTATATATTATATTATATTATATATATAAAATATTAATATATAATATAATATCATATACTACTATATATAATATATATTAATAATATATATAGTATTAATATATATTAGACCATATATTATATATTAATTATATATAATATATATATATATATATATATAAGATATATATATTAATATATAATATTTTAATATTAAGAGCTGGACGTTGCGCCACCGAGAGTGCTGACTATAATAGCCCTTATGGCACACTATAAGATTATTTATGTAGCTGCAAAGGCGTACTAAATAGGACGATAATAATTATTAAATAAAGGTGACTAACTAATAGGCGCACACAGCACACATAATTTACTCTAGCGCCTATTATGACACAGCGGCCTAACACTGTAATAACAGTAGAACAAAGATTTTATTTTTTTATTTACCATACAAATAACATATTTAGAACTTAGAAGAAATTAGTAATAAATCATTTTTCCTTCCCATTACTAATAATATCAAGTGATAAAACTTTTATATCATATAATATTAATATATATAATATAATATATATTATATATAATATTATATTTAATATATTATATATATTAATATATATATATATATATAATATATATATGCTCTATATATTAAAATATTAAAATAAATATATATATATTACTATATTAATAATAATATAATATATATATATATATTATATATATAATTATATTATATAATATATAATATAATATATATATATTAAATATAATATATATATATATTATATATAAAATTAATAAATATTAATACTATATATATATATATATATTATTATATATATATTATATTATTATATATATATATATATATATATAATATTATTAATTAATAATATTATATATATATACTAATATGATATGTGTGTGTATGTATTATATCCATTATTTTTCATTATATATATATATATATATCCATACCGATATATATATTGCATGGTAGCTAGGTGCCAAATAACAGTAGTTACATAGTAACTAAAATTCTATTTCACAGACTTGTATCATTTTAATTTTCCCTTTGTAACATTCTAAAGATTTACTTCAAATTACATAGTACTTCACGTAAAAACAAATATGAATCTTAATTAAAGGAAGCAGGTTATACTTACATTCACTGAGTTATGATCCGATAGGCTAGTTCAGTAGCTCTAACTACATAAATCTAAGTTAAGATTTGGTCATAAAAAATTTCGAAGCCAAATGCAAACAAGAATTATTTGCGAAACTTATCATGTCTCGCGCTCAGCTCACCAAAACTCTTCCTGTGGTTGATATAATATTTTGTACACACCACTAGTATAGGAAGGGAAGATGTGCATCGCGTAGTAATTAGATAAAAGAGTTTACCGGTCGAAATAATAAATACACTCAATTATAAATAAAATATGCTGTTGTTTATCGATATTCGCTTCTCAGAGATATTAGTATGCTTGTTTAAACACATTGTGCGACTAATATATGACATTTGAGCATTATTGCAAAATAAGACTTTTAAGGCTAATACCGCGCAACTTCGCCCAAAACAATTAAAATCTCACAGACGCAAACGAGCACTATGCCGCAGATGAGCAAATATGTGCTGCTTGATTGAGTAAAAACAAAATGAATATGAGAAGGCGGCCATTAGTGAGTCGCACTCGTCCGAGCAATCATTGCGCTCGTCACTAGTCCCACTTCTAATCAAAATTACTTGTTATTTTCCGTATAATTTAGCTTTTGATAAATACTTTCAAAGTCTATCAAAATTGAGACTATTAGTTTCTTTATATATCATTTTTGCTCTTACATATGTTCTGAAATGTCTCTTGCACTCGAGTCACTGATTATCAAAACGCGTAGTAGCAGGAGTTGCCTATCTTTGAATTACGGTCGACTCCAGTTATACTTTTATACAACTAAACACACGAAGCTCTCTTTTTTTCTATACATCTCTCTCTCTCGTCTCTCTTTCTCTCTCTCTTACTAATGACACTTCACTGCTTATCTTTTTTCTACTCTTTCTTGCATTTTACTACGTTCATTGCAATTTTTATTTATAATTATTATTTATATATTCCATTATTTATTTTTGTAATATAATATAGATAGTGAAGGTAGTTATATAATATAATTATGTACTCTCCAGGACTTGAGAGTCTTACATATTAAGGCCCAATACCTGATCATAAACATTAAATAATTCTTATTAAATTTATCAAATAACCTGGCGATATGACTACACTATATATATATAATATAAAGTTATGAGAACTCTTAAACATCACTCCTCCCCTTATGTCACTTTATTACAAGAGACGATGGTCTCATAATACTTCTTGCCTG